>CM067514.1:14523280-14590780 GCA_034509495.1 Acestrorhynchus altus | reverse complement strand
TCTATATACTTTGCAGGGACCTTAAAGGGGCCTACCAGCACTACCAGGCTCGCCTGGCAAACTAATCTCAGGTGTCTAAGATGGATTTCAGTGATCCAAAGAGCCCCAAGACACAATACCATCCAGTTTAATTGGGGAAAAAAGTAATCTTTGATATCCAACTTGCTTAATAATTTGGAATGCGGTGCATATGAGATTAAACCTGGAATTTATTTTAGCCTGTAACACAGATAGTAGACTTATATAGATTGTATGTTTATATAATGTGTTAATTTTGCCTGTATACCATAAAGATCTGAGTTGGTTGAGGGAACAGAGCTCTAGGCGGGTTCTCATTGTGTTCTGCTCTCTACACAGAGGCTCATTCCCCCAGAAGCGCGCAGTATGTCTTTCATTGGCCTCATTGCAGGGGGAGGGGAGTGAAAGTGAAGAGGGGATTTAACACTCACAGGAGACGGCCAAGCAGCATGCAAGATGGAGAAAAACGAGTAAGTAGCTACATTAAACTATCTGACGAATCCCTCTGCCGGGAGAGTCGCAGTAGCAGTCGCTGTTCTCGCGCCACCGGGAGCCTGTTGGACCCAGCCGCAGAGATCACACTGCTGCTTGGGCTCCGGAGTGTGTGGATGAGTCTGTCTCCGCACCGGCTCACAGAGCAGCGCCGGCCTGCTCGCCTTCACTCCGACAGACCCGCGCATGATCAGAGATGAAGAACAAGGCTTTAGGTCGGAGGCTGAAGCAGCGGCGGTGTTCGGGTTTGCTCTGTGGTTAACGGACGGTTGTTTTTGGTAGCTAGCAGCGGCTAACCGGCAGCCAGAGCCTGTGAACTGTCTGACAGTGCCGGGATTTTACATTTTATTTCGATAGCGCACTAACTGACCGACATTTTCAGCGTTTCATAACGAACAGTGCTCGTTTGGCTGCCTCGCGTGCCTCTAAACAGCGGTAGCTTGTTTGCAGGCTGACGTGAACCGTTAAAATTCAAACGGGCACATCGCGACCCGTGCTGTCGGCTGCACACTGACCGCCACTAATGTGGACTTCAGACTAACAGTCAGGTGGACTTTAAACACCAGTGTGTGTGTGTGGGGTGTGGGCGTATAACAGCCTATCTGCACTAGTTCTCCTGTAAATGTCAGTGTGTGTTTTCCCGAGCGGAGGGATCCTTCAGTGGCCGCCGCGCCGGGCGGAGTGATGCGGTCCCGGTCACGGCGGAACGATTTGCATAGCGACAAAAGAAACGTGTCCACAAAGTAGTGATGGGACGATTCGAGTCGACTCGTTTGAACCAAACGAGTCGACGTTTCTTTCGTTTCACAGACAGTGCATTGTTTTAATGAGAGACGAGACTGAAAGTGTTGAGGCAGATTTAGCAGAAGTGAAGTCGGCTTTAGTCTCATATTGTTAATACGATACGTCACTTTATTCTGATGCACTTATAGGTGGAACTGCCAGCCTGTCTGTCAGCTCACATTTCTGCACAGATCGGGTGACATTCACAGATATTAGTTTTTTATATATATATATATATATAATATCAAAATGTAACCAAGCAAAATATGGGCAGAGGTGATATCATTCATATTGAGTCGGTTTTGTGGAGAACCTTATTTCTGCCCCCTCACTCTGCATCCCCTGCTCTCAGCTGCTCCTCTGCTCTGCTCCCCTCCACCCCATTTCAGGCTCTCGCTTATACACTTTTGGAGGCGCTTAAGACTTGATGTGTACACAGATCAAATTTCAGTACGTTTAACCGTGGTAAAATATCATGCATTGGTTCCTCCGTTCCTGGTTTAGTTACTCAGTGCACTGTGGAGTATATGAAACTGATTCAGTGGAGTGTTGTGAATCGGTTCTACTAACTCGTTCAAATGAACCGACTCCGAAGAGCGATTCGTTCACGGCTCGGGCATCGTTACCACAAAGAGCTCCTGTGAAGGAGGAGGGGGACAGAAAGCTAGCTTTAAACACACATTTCATAAAGAAACGAGCCGAGACCGTCGCCTGATCGCTGGATAGAACCGTGGATGTCATGGACAGGAAAAGGTGGGAGTGCTCGGCTCTCCCAAAGGGCTGGAAAAGGGAAGAAGTGACCAGAAAATCGGGTTTGTCCGCGGGGAAAAGCGATGTCTATTATTTTAGGTACTGAGCGAGCAGGGATGTGTGCTGAGGTGGCCCTGCGCCATTCTGCATCAGACTGCGGTCTGGAGGGAGTTTTCTCTTGATTTTGTGTTGGTTTGTGGGGTTTGTGTGATGTAAGCCGGCGAGCCGAGGTCCTGTCACACCGCTCTCTCAGTCTGAGAGCGAGCATGCGGCTCTATTTACCAACCACTGCAGCCAGAGAGAGACCAGTGTGTTTCTGTTCTCTTTAGCAGAGGTGAGGAAGAGGAGGAAGAGCAGAGGCGGGAGAGAGGGGAGGCGGGTCGTTTGTTTAGTTTGTGGTAGGATGGTCATTTTATATCTTACTTCATTGTTTGCACGTCTGACAAGCTTGAAAAACCAGTGGCGAACATCACCAGCCAGACTGCATGCGTTCATGTGTTCAGTCACTGTTGTGTGAAATCATGCTGAATTACCTCATTCTGAAGTCTGCTGTCTGGGGGCTAGAGCAGGGGTCTGCCTTAGCTTACAGGATAGACTTGACTTTGTTTAAGATGGAGGGGGTAGGGGGCAGATTTGCCACCATGACTGCTCTACTGTGGCGCAGTGGAGTTCAGACACACACACACACACACACACACACACACACACACACACACACACACACACACACACACCAACTGTAATAACAGCAGTCATAGGGGGCATTTATCTGCCATACAAAATAAATAACACATTATATATATGTGTATGTATGTGTGTATATATATATATATATATATATATATATATATATATATATATATATATATATATATGGTGTTGTATAATCCACAAGATTGTACAACTTATTGCTACATATTCAATATCTGTTTAAAGTAAAAGAGGAATTTTCTTAGTGTCGCAGACAGTTTTGATCAATAAGTAGTATTTAAAGCAAACACAATAATACAATACAATAATTTATTAAAATGACTTCAAGGCAAATGATCTACAAACAGTATTAGGTAATTTTTGGACACTTTTCCACCAAACACAGAGAATACAAAATACCTTTAGCGGAAATCAGTGTGAAAACCGCAGAAATTTAGGGGGAAAGTGGCAAAAATTCCAATGACAGCAACAGAATATATATTTTGCAGTGAGTATATAAAATATTATGCTATAGTTGACAATATTGATTTCTCAGTTGTAGTGGTACTGCTACTTTTAAAATATTCTACTCCTAATTTATTCAATCCAGATACTGCGATTGTGTAAATAAGTAAAAAGAATCCAACCAACTATGATTAGTCACACAGTTTAATTGAACTGTAATGCTATAATGTGTAGTGGAATTTTGTTGAATTAAAAAGTTCAAAACAAAAATAACTTTTAAATTTACATGAAGAGAATTTTGAGTTCTTCTGCTGTTTTTCATGAGAGGTTTAGGTTAAAAATGCTGTTAAACTAGCCTATTTGTCACTGTATAATGCTATCTGTCACTATCCGGCTGTCGATATTGATTATTGTGAGAAAAGGTCAATTAATTTTATGTAATTAATTTCAGTTGATTGTCTGATAAGGGACACATTGAGCAGTCAGCACAGATTTAACCTACTGTGTTGCATTGCAGTTTTATGGTTAAAACAGGATAATGCAGATACTATTGAACAACAGACTGTAAATAACATGCATTATGTCATTTCATAATATTTAGGAATGCACCAGTACCCTTCTCTGCCATCAAGTTTGAAGTTATATTCATAAATTGACATTATAAGTTCATAATGGATGAACAATTAAGTCAGTGCAGCTTTTTTTTATTCAAAAAGTTACCATAAGCAAAGGTATAATCTGCCTTTACAGCTGCAGCAGTCAGACGACAACCATCTTATGAGTATTTGGCAAATTCTATTGAAGTGTTCAATATTGAAATTCAAAACTGGTATTGGTGCATCACTAATAATCATTATTGACATTAGTGACACTATTAATGCTGTCGGGATGCTGAAGGTCTGTTCTCACACTGCTTGCTGAAGTTTGGCTTAGCTAACTGTGATCAATGCATGTCATGGTCTGTTCCATTTTTATTATTCTTTGTGACCACATTTTGCAGTCACAGTGTTGTATTTTGCGTTCTCTGAGGTTAAGTGGCGTTTTCTCGAAAGCTTCATCCTGTTTTTACTCTCCCAGTCCTACTGGAAAAAAGTTCCGGAGCAAGCCTCAACTGGCACGTTACCTTGGAAACTCCATGGATCTCAGCTCCTTCGATTTCCGCACGGGCAAGATGCTCATGAGCAAGCTGAACAAGAGCAGACAGAGGCTTCGCTATGACAATAACAGTCAGACAAAGGTGAGATCTGATGGATGGCTGAACTTGATAGTGTTGATACATGTTAGTTCCACTGTTATACATACTGAATTATTACAGCAAAAAAACACGTTAGCAATCACTTAAGCCTACTTACTAACAACATTTAGATTAAATGATAGTTCAGTATTTTTTATGTATTTTTTTTTCAGATTAAGTGTACCATATCTAAATTCTTCATATTTGCTCTTGCTCTAAAAGCAGTTAAAACAGACGTTTATCCACTAATAGACCAATCCAACATCAGCATTTTCTAAAGTTTTATATCTGTGTGTGTATGACAGGGCAAACCAGACCTAAACACATCCCTCCCAGTTCGACAGACAGCCTCTATATTCAAGCAGCCAGTGACAAAAGTTACAAACCACCCCAGCAACAAAGTCAAAACAGACCCACAGAAGGCCGTCGATCAGCCAAGACAGGTACAGCCAATTTGAGTAACAGCTCTGGGTTATAGTTTAACTAATATATTACTTTAAAAACACTGAATATTTAATTGCTATTTTGCCATTTCTTGACAAAAACTGCCAAATCTATTTTGGTTTTTCATGATTTCACCAATTTTTAAATATTTCCAGCTATTTTGGGAGAAGAAGCTGAGTGGCCTTAATGCTTATGACATCGCTGAAGAGCTTGTGAAAACCATGGAGCTCCCCAAAGGTTTACAGGGTAAAGCATCAAGGCATCTTGCATTAAAACAACAGTCCTTATGTTTAGTTTTAAGTTATGTTGGTTTTAGCATTGTGAATTGTGTGATGTGATTTATGAACTTTATCCTAAAACAAGAAAGAGTGGAGTTTTTCTATCGCTGTGCAGGAGTTGGCCCCGGGTGCACAGATAAGACCCTGTTGTCTGCAATCGCAAGTGCTCTGCACACTAGTGCTGCTCCCATCACAGGCCAACTTTCTGCTGCTGTAGAGAAAAACCCTGGTGTGTGGCTCAACACAGCACAACCCCTTTGCAAGGCTTTCATTGTCACAGACGAGGACATCAGGTATGGTCCATTCTGACCAGCAGTGCTTCATATTAGTATGGTCATGGATATTCAAATATACCAGATATACATTTCGTAGCTTTTACACAAAAATGATCTCATTCAAACAAGCGCTGCTTTTCCTGAGTGCTATGCCACTAGTTTCAAGTACACAATAAATTGACTCAAAAAAGAAAAAATTGTTGGCTTTTGTTCACACACACACGCCCTCTTGGCAGTTTCATGGAAATTAAACCATGATTTGATTATATAATTTACCTCAGCAGTGGTCTGATTAACCCCTTTCTGTTTATTTACTGTTAAAGATTGTCTAAGAGGTTCTAATACTACATGTAAAAAAGAATAAATAAAAAATTGAAATTCACTTGAAAGTTCACTTTTGTTCATAGTTTAAATTAAAAAAGTAAACTATCAAGCCTATTTTTGTTTTACTTATAGCTCATGAAAATCGGAAATGCAGTATCTCAAATTATTAGAATTGCATCTCAAATAATTTGTTGTAAATTGATTTTCAAAAAGTAAGGACTACTAAAAACCAAGGAGAAAAAGAACCGGACTGTTGATCAGTGCTCCAAAGGTCTCTTTTCAGATGAAGTAAATTTTGCATTTCATTTGAAATCAAGAGTTGTAGAATCTGGAGGAATAGTGGAGAGGCACGATATCCAAGGTGTCTGAAGTTCAGTGAAATATTTTCTCTGATGGTTTAGTTTTTACCAACCCTGTTCCTGAAGGCACATGAGTTCTGCATGTTTTAGAGCTGACCCTGCTCCCCACACACCTGATTCACCTAATCAGCTCATTAACAAGCCCTTCAGAGTTGAAAGGGGTGTGTTAAAGCTAAAACATGTAGGGCAGGTGTGCCTCCAGGAACAGGGTTGGGAAACACTGGTTTAGGGTGCCATGTCATCTGCTGGTGTTGGTCCATTATATTTTTTCAGGTCCATAGTCAACACAGTGTACCAACAGATTTTAGAGCACTTGATCCTTCATGGAGCATTTACTCACCAGCTTTATGGAGATACCTATTTCCTTTTCCAGCATCTGCCCACAGTTCTAAAACTAGTACCAAATGGTTTACTGCCCATATAACTGTGCTAGATCTCTGGACTCTGACTTATCTGGACTTGAATCTCATAGAGAATCGATGGGTTATTGTCAAGAGGAAGATAAACACCCGACCCAGCAATTCAGACGAGGTGAAGGCCACTTTCAAAGCAACCTGGATTCAGTATTATCTCAACAGCTGACTGCCTCCATACTGATGTAGTAAATTGTGGTAAAGGAGCCTCAACCACGTGTACAAATGAACATGTGCATTCTTTTCTGTTTGATGACATAGAATATTAGAATAATTTGAGATACCGGATTACTGGATTTTATGAGCTATAAGCTTTACTGATTAAAGGTAATACAAGAAAAAAACTTGATCTTTCATGTTACATTTAATGGATATAAAATACATGATTTATGCAATAAATTATTAACTTTTTTGTTCAAATACATCATTTTTTAGGTTGCATTATTATATGTGATCAACTTTATCTTTGGAGGAACAGAATCCACTGATTGTACTTTTATGTTCTGCTGGAATGGTTCAGAAAGCAGGAGGAACTGGTGTACAACGTGAGGAAGCGGCTAGAGGAGGCTCTGATGGCTGACATGTTGGCTCATGTAGAGGAGGCGTCAAGTGGTGGAGAGGCACTTAAAGAAGAGGGGAACTGTCATGATGATAAAGATGATGTATAACAAAGGTGAGTACAGACCTTGGATGTACTAAAAAAAGTGTAAATATGATAAAAATAAGAATAAAATACTGATCTTGAAGCTGACTTAGTCTTTTCCTACAATTTTTTCAGGACAGTCATGTTTTGGGAACTACCTACATACAGGTTTATCAATACAAGTTCAACCAGGACCACAACTCCCCACTCCAACAGATCAGCTTAACACCTCTACCAAGATACTCTTGTTCTGCTCTGCAGGGCACTGATTCAAGCCCACTGATTGGGATTTATCTCCAAGACTTCAGACTTTTTTTTTTTTTCTTGAAAAATGTGTTTTAAACGTTTTACTGTCTATGAGAACAAACATTTGTAGATCCCAGAGTTGATGGTGGTGCTATGATGTGTTCTTAGAGTGTCTGGAATTTGAATGGAGTGATGAGACAATCACTAAATCCTCCAATCAGAGTAGGTGTGGAGATATCTGAGGATGACCTAGATGAGAATTAGTTTGTCCTTTAATGATTCAATCATCTGTGGTCATGATACAGAGACGACAAAACGATGCAGTCAGTATTGTGCAATATTGGGCACTGTGGATGGGGCTGTGTTAAAGACGCTGGATTTTTGAGGCTCGATGGAGCTTCACCTCGTTAGTATGGTTTCATTTGTTTTCTGTTCAAAGTTCAAATGCAATCCCTAATTCTGACCAGTATAAGCCAATAGGAGTTCATAATTAGCTAATTCTTAGGAGTTTGCAAAACCAGTTCTTAACATGTAACAGTTATAGTTTGGACTAGGGACAGTTTCTAACAGTTTCATTTGTTTTAAGACTGACGTCTTTTTTTACCTGTTCTAGTGTCAACAAAATCAGTGTGAAATCAGTCTGATTTGGTAGATGCAAGAGAAGTTTAATATACCCTGTTTTTAAACAAATAATAATTTACATGTTTTATTCTGAACTGCCACAGAGTTATTTGTAGATTTTTATGTTTTCCTAATTGTTACATAAAACATGTTCATTACTGGTTGTCATGGGCACAATGGTAAAGAGATTACTAAAACGACTCTTGCCGTGAATTTTATTTGTATTTTGTCAGTCCACGGTGCTTATTGAAATTATTGATGCTCTTTTGTATGCTGTTCATGTTCTTGTTTTCTTTTATATTCTGTTCACAATTTCCACTTTCCAATCACATTCACCATAGAACATAAAAACTGAATTCAGTATGAAAATGTGAATAGTGACTCCATTTACTATGTATGAAAGTTTTGCGGGGTTTTTTTTTTAAACAGACTCGAGTTGCCAGGTTAAAACTGTGTTCATGCCATCATATAATCACCTTGCACATCATCTTTCAGGCTGTGGAGTTTACTTTGGCATTTTACAGAGTAAAGTTTTTCTGTATGGTCAATGTGTGAATGGCTCTTTTTTGACCACTTAATCAGTGCATCAATCAATTGTCCATATTTTAATAAGTCTTGCATTTTATGTAGCATGTACACTGGCATGCTGAAGTTTGGACACTTGTGGTCATAATACAGTATATGTTACTGTGAAACACTGGATAGAAGATGAATTGAGCTTCCAGTGTGAACAAGGACCCCTGTCCCACAAACCTGGTGAAAGGTTGGGCTAGATGTGATTGTTGACTCCAGTCAAATTACATTTGCTGTATGTCAATCCCAAAAAACAGGCTGTTCTGGACAGCACTATATCTGTGTATTCAGGAGTGGGCCATTAGTAGCCATGTACTTTTAACACTAACCAAACCAAGCATTTTTAAAGTTGCTTTTTTTCTGAAATATTGACTTCCTTCACAATTTGTCATCACATGTTTGAGAAGTTCATTCCTACCAAATAACAAGTGACTCAGAGGAACTGTCTAGGAGTTTGAAAGTGTGAAAAATTCTTACTTTACCCAAATGTGTTTAAAGACATCAGTTATCATCTTACCAAATTGTGCTCCAATCTTAACATTTGCTCTAGTGTTGCCCATCATTGTTTAAGTAATCAACTACTTTAAAACTGATGTAAATTAAAGTGTGTCTAGAGCATTTGGAGATCAATGTTCATACCAAGATTTGGTAGTTTGTAGCAACCACAGTGAACGTTTGCATGTGTTTGGTGCAGAACAGAACAGAGCAGAACAGAACAGAGCAGAACAGAGCAGTAAATATGGTTAGAAGATTGGAGAAAAACATTAACTTCCCAGGTTGTACAGACTTCATGGAAAATTAAAAGCAGGGAAATGAATGGGCCCTTTAACTCTTAACTCTTGCAATGATAATTGCTCAGTAGCAGTAATTTCAGCTAAATGGCCTTCCTTATGTCCACGGGAAGATTAACCGTTAACTTGCCTTTAACGTTATGGTGCCTCTCCTCCATGCCAGAGCAAAGGGCACAGGGCCAGTGACTGAGGAAGAGGGACAGAGGAAAAGAGGAGCCACTGCTTGTATTACTATAACAGTGAACCTCTCAGCATTCTCCTGACCCTACAGCATGAACACTTTACTTGATCACAGTGGCAATATGGCAACTCCTGAACTCTACACTAAGGTAAGAATGGAAATAGGTTCGGGAGAAGTGTTTGGAGACAGTTGATGGAAAATCATTGTCACGAGACAGAAAGGCCTCTTGTATTTTTAAAACAAAATCATAGCATGGATTTAAAACAATCAGGTCAGCAGCAGTTGTTCAGGTGGAAATTCAAAAGAAGAGAACTAATTCCAGTGTTTTCAGTGTTTCTCGCTCTGTGAGGGCTCAAAGCTGATGAAAAGCAAGAACATCACAGGGGAATGAATGATGGTGTTAATGTTTAATGCAGAGGAGCCTGTATTATGCTGATGTTGGAGAAATGCTGTAGTTAGCCTGGACAAACACAGGAAGTTCTGCTTTTTGAAGGGCTTCCAGTGTTGGAGTTTATATTATGTTTTAAATACACATACTTCAGTTTTGAATACGAAGCTTTGGTGTACAATCCAATTCAGACATTTGAGTACCCTTGACATTTCAAGGAAGAATGAAACAATTTCATGAAAAGATCAGCTTGTCAATTGTGAGGCATGGGGGTGGCTATATCAAGCTTTGGGGTTGTGCTGCTGTCAGTGGCACTGGTATTAATGCATGGGTGGAGAGAAGAATAATATCTGCAAAATAGAAACAAATCTCGGATGCAAATATCAAATCCTTTGTTGAAAATCTAAAGCCAAAAAGGAAATAGGGTCTGCAAGATATAATGCCCTCAGTCCCACGATCGTCTTCTCCAAAATGTGTGCACTGACCTTAAACAAGCTACGTAGAGATTTTTTATGAAGCAAGCGCTTCATAACCCACTGGTGGTCCCTGATCCACAACAACACATGCCATTGCTGTTATCCTAAAGCTATTAAGCTATGAATAGGTATATATGCAATGTAAATATTAAGGACACATAATAGATATGAAGTCAATGAATTATGAATTATGTAGTTATAATCTGTACTGATCATTGCTGCTGTTTCCCTTTATAAGAAGTGTAGCACTGATGTGATAGGAAAGTTTTGGGAATGTGATGTAGGCTATCACCTTCAACCATGCTGCGAGTGTGAATATGCGAACTGCTCTGTCCCAAGGGAGCGAGTGTGTGGGTGCCAGATCCTGAAGAAGTGTGGGTGTGTGCACAGCTACAGCAGGACTACAGGCTTGGAGACCAGCAACTTACACTCCGGCTCAGTGATGGCACAGTGAGACACACAGCATTCATTTATAACACAATCACAAAGCTGTGATACAATCAATATATAGTAAATCAGTGACAAAGACAATGATTGGTGAAACCATTACTGCATTTTTTGTAGAATTATTTATATTTTATTAGAATATTTAGAGTCTTTTTACACTTTTATAAGGAATACACCAATAAGAATCTGCTAAAACCTATTCATAAAAGACTGTCAAACAGTCCCCTACTACCAAACTGACACTATCCTCTGTTCCTAAGGAGGTACAACACCCAGTGACACCCCCTGCTGGTCTCCCCCCTCTCAGAAACCCTGATATTCTTGAAGGAGAAAATGACTTGACAGCTCTAAGCTTCTTGCATGAACCTGCAGTGCTTCATAACCTGCGTGTGCGCTTCCTCCACTACAACAGCATCTACACTTACTGCGGTAGGTGGTCCTATAAACTCAACTGTAGAGTTACACATAGCTACTTCATCTACCACACTGACTGTGGGGGGGACGTGGTGCGATTTATTTTCCTTAAAAAAAAAGTTGGCCTGCAGAACAAACATACTACAAACTGCTTGACAGAAGACATCAATTTTTGTTTCATCTATGTCTTTGCCGCTGTATTTCCTAACATTCCTGAGTCAGCTGATCAGCTATAGCCTTCAATTATCTGTCTTTGGTGCATCTGCACTGGGGCAGAATAAAGGGGTCAGTAAGAGTCCATGAAGCTGACATAAAAGCCCCAGTAAAAATATACAGAGTTTGAGCTAAAGAGCATTTCCATTCTGTTTTCTGATGGACATCAGAAATGCAGTCAGTATGAAGCAAAGTCAAAATGTGCTCTTATTCCACTCAAACACAAATGACCTCAAAAAATGAGCTCAAATACAAGGAAATCTTGTCCCCATGCTTGCAGTCAGATATCATTGTATTACACGAGAGAGTGAATTTAATATGTTCAAAAAAACCTCATTAGCATGGTAGTGCAGGGGCTTTATGGCCCTCATATCACCCATTAAAGCCCTTGTCCTCATGTGAGCACTGTATTACAGTTACTGTCTTTTCTTTTTTTTAACAAGGGATAAAGTTCACATAGACATAATTCCCACTGGCATAATTCTGTTCTGCTGGCCTTCTTAAGAATTTAAGTTTTTGTAAACATTAACCAGTAGGTAAAATTCAGAAATGCATCAGTCCTCAGCTGGTTACCATGATAAATAATGGGCTGTAATAAAATTCAGTGCAAACAGAGTCTCTAATGTTCTTCCAATTGTGTCACTTGTAGGGATTGTGCTAGTTGCCCTTAACCCATATGAAGAGCTGCCCATCTATGGAGAGGAGGTGATCGATGTGTACAGTGGGCAAGATATGGCTGATATGGACCCTCATATCTTCTCTCTAGCTGAGGATGCGTACCGCACCATGATCAGGTAAGGGGCAATCGAGCGATTATAGTAATGAAGCATTTAGGTTTCATTCATATTGGGTATAATTCATCAATTGTTTCATACATCAATGTCAATGTACTTCCCAAATCTTCCCCATCAAACTGCAGCTAACAACTTGTCAGTCTCTAAAATGCTCTCTGATTTTGGTTATGACACCATGGACTACAGGATCAAAATAATATTAACCAATAATATTATGCTTCACATTGTAGTACTACTTACCATCATCAGAGACTCAAAGACCTGCAGAAGCCCATTTTTATTTAAAAGAGTTCGAGCACGATTCTAGAAAATCACTGTTGAAGGCGTGTTATTGTTTGAATTTAAGAATACCACAACCACACCCATCAATTTAGTGCTCTTTCAGAAGGTTCCTCTGCCATCTTTATTTGTTTGTGCAGTGTGTTTTCTTCCACATGCCCCATCCCTCCTGTCCTCCTGTGCAGAAGCAGGAATGCCCTTTGAAATCAGCTGTTCTTGAAGCGGATCAGCTGGGCTCTGACATGTTTGGAGTCTGTATAATAAAAAATGGACCACAGGTTTTTGTCATTACAATTTTAGCTAAAGAAGTCAATTTTAGACCCCAAACGAAACTGATTGAATATGTGTGGAGATTCTTGAGCTAATTTCCAGTGTCCTGTCCTACAATATTAGCATACTGAACCAAACTCTACTATGTTACATGACTTCCACACACAGAGAGGAGAAGAACCAGTCAATTATCATTAGTGGTGAGTCAGGCTCTGGCAAAACTGTCTCTGCAAAGTTCACCATGCGTTATTTCGCTGTGGTTGGAGGAGCAGCTCAGCAGACTAGTGTGGAGGAGAAAGTCCTGGCCTCCAACCCCATCATGGAGGTAAAAGATTGTGGGTGCAGTTTCTGTCCCATTATCTGTTCCATTAGGATTGCAGTGTGATGACACAAACGTGTATCATATCAGTATGTTTTCTCTACTGCAGGCTATTGGAAATGCTAAAACTATTCGCAATGATAACAGCAGCAGGTTTGGGAAGTACATTGAGATTGGCTTTGGTTCTAAAGGAGATATAATTGGAGCAAAGATGAGAACCTACCTACTGGAGAAGTCAAGAGTTGTTTTTCAGGTAGGCTACATTTATTGACATTGACTGCTCAAGTGCTTGTAAAATATGAATGGCAGAAAATGAATTTCATTTAATTCAGTTTATTGTTGTTCTGGTGTATTTATGTTCATAGGCTGCAAAGGAGAGGAACTATCACATCTTCTATCAGCTTTGTGCTTCCAGAGACTTACCAGAATTGAGGGCTCTCAAACTTAGTAAGATGTTGACTTATACTGTGTGTCCAAATGTTTGTGGTCACCCATTTAATGTTTACCACTAGAGGTATATTAAACCTTACAGCATTGAGCAGAAGAGTAGTGTTCTCTGGAAAGATGGTGATCCCTTAAATACCATTGGGATTAGTTGGGGGTCAGGAGGGGTTCTGATCATTCAGCATCCTGATCTCACTAACACTCTTTTCACTGAATCAAATCCTCACAGCAATGCTACAAAAACTAGCAAAATACCATAAACTTTTAATACCCTTAATTTTGTAAGAAACAGTGAATGAGCAAGTGTCACAATGCTTTTGTCCATATATTGCTTAACCGCGGAAATACTAGAACCTGTTTCAGTATGTTTACATGACAAACCATCAATGATACTCTTGTTCCATGTTCTAGGTTCTGCAGAGAACTTTCAATACACTAAACAAGGAATGGACATAAACATTCCAGGCACAGATGATGTCATGGAGCTGGAGCACACTCGAAACGCTTTGACAATTCTAGGTAAGACCTCTCGGCACACACATCACACTGAAGATTATTCCATGGAACGTACCTCTGATGTGAGGTGTGCTGGTTCATTCCTGTAGGAGTTCAGCCTGACCAGCAGATTGAGCTGTTTCGGATACTAGCAGCCATCCTGCATCTTGGAAATGTGAACATCCAGGCCAGTGGCCGAGGAGGCGACCGCAGCTACATCAGTGTATGAGCACTTCTTTTGAGATTAATATAAATATGCAGTGTTTCGAGATGATTTTGAGTATTACATGTATCTACAGCATAGCCATTCTTTATTATTACCCCAAATGTGTGTAGGTAGTCAACAGTATCGGTGTAACAACTAATTGACTTTGTCAACTAAATTTAATGACCAAATTAGTTGGCAACTAATTATATAATCTATTAGTTGGTGACATCATCAAATGTATTTCTTGAACTGCGTGGCAATACTTCTGGGGAACTATTTTTTTGATGATGAGTGTATATTGTTTAATGTCAATATTTTTCAAACAATTGCAGTACTTAATTACACTAAGTAAAGATATTGTGCCGTTTTCACATATTTACAAATATATTTTATGAATATATTTATTTTCTGTATGGGATGAAATTGAACTCTGTGAATCTGTAACTTTCCTACAACTGTTAAAACAGTTTGGAGCATTATGCATCATTAGCAGCAATTAGGCATGTCTATATTCTGTAAGTTTGTATGTGTGTTTTTAGGGTGACGACAGCTTCCTGGTAGTCTTCTCCAAACTGATGGGGGTTGAGGGCTCTCAGATGGCCCACTGGCTGTGCCATCGGCGACTAGCTGTGGGTGGGGAGATGCTGGTGAAGCCCATGTCAGGTCAGCAGGCAAATGATGCGCGAGATGCTCTAGCTAAGCACATTTATGGTCAACTGTTCACCTGGATTGTCCAGAGGCTGAACTCAGCTCTTCGCGCCCATAGAGAGCTGCCCAAGACCTTTATTGGAGTGCTGGACATCTATGGGTAAGCACACAATGTTGGGTAACTGTGGCATAGAATTTCATCTGAGCCAAATCTGTTTCCTGTGGCTGAATAGGTAAAATCTTCTTTCAGATTTGAGACCTTTGACAGAAACAGTTTTGAGCAATTCTGCATCAACTATGCCAATGAGAAACTTCAACAGCAGTTCAACAGGGTAAGTTGGGGGAATTCCACTGCTGAGATACTGCTGAGTCCTTTAATAAAGTTTGTTATGAAATTGGGAAATTTGGGAAACCTAGTTTCAAAACATTGCTAATGTTATTATCATTTCATGTGATAACTTTCTGTAAAGTTTCTTTTAGAGGCGTTCAGATTGTAAACTTCTGATTTCTATTACCACTACAAACTTTTAGCTAGTAGTAATCTATGAAACTTTATAAAGTTGATATTCAAAGGTGATATATATATATAGTCCATTGTGGGCTGGTAATGCTACTTCAAATCATAAGTGTTTAGTGAAAGTAAAAATATAAAGAGATCAAATTGTTGTAGGAAGAAAATGAACATTATATAATCATTCATAGAAATGCACAACTAACATCACAGAAGTAACGCAAGGCAATGCACCTTTACTACTCCTTTTTGTAAGGTAATTTTGGATGGATGTTTTCAGAAAGACATGCCATATTTCAACTGTTGTTAGGTCCTCACATTGCTTCTCACATTTTCAGTGTCAGTATGTGAGAAATAAAAGTTGAGTTTTGGTTTCTTGGGTTTCATTATGCTTCCTTGTTATAAACTGGAGGTGAAAAAGGTTGAGAACCCCTGAGGTGTGGAAACATTGGCCCTCCCTATGAGACAAGACAGTGAATGCCCCCATATCTCTTTGTAACATGAAGTTGTCTAACATAACATTAATACAACAAGCAGTTCAAAAAATGGTGCAGGACTGCCACGATGCTAAAGACAGTTTCAGCAGGCTATCTAGTTCCAAGTCTGCTGAATTAGACTGTTAGTATTGCAGATAGAGCTTGTTAGAATTGTGGTAGCATTTAAGGTACAGGAACGCTGGAGCAGTATATCACATCAAACACATACACAGGTCATGGGGAGAACACATACACAGGTCATGGGGAGAACTGGCAGTCACTGAAAGATGCCACTTTCCCCACTTTCACAACTGAGATGAAGGCAGAGACTCTAGTGATGGTGAAACGCTAGTGAAACTGGTGCCTCCTCATTTGAGTTCCTCTGAGTTTAGCAGCTGCCTTCTCTGGGAGAAGGAATGTATATTATTTGTGTATCACACCAACTATGTTTATGTCTCAGTAATGCTAGTTGTCTCCTGTTGCTTCTCCAGCATGTGTTCCAATTGGAGCAAGAAGAGTATGAGCGAGAGGAGCTACCCTGGAACCGTATTGAGTTCAGTGATAACCAGCCCTGTATCACCCTCATAGAAGGCTCTCTGGGTCTGTTGGACCTGCTGGATGAAGAGTGCAGGGTGAGTCTATTTGAAGTCAATTCAAATATTGACTCTGATCTTTGGAGGCTAGGACTGCACACTAGGCCTGCATTCCTATTCTTTAAACGAAAGCTCATTTCAGACATTATCACTGGACACCACTCTCATGGCAATCCCTGAGGCCAGCTTGAAGGGCATTCCAGTATTCTAGAGGGTAAAGGGAACGTTCCATTGTACTCTAAACAGAAACAAGGTTTTGGAGGGTGGTGGAGAACTTGTATAGGAAAAAATGGTGTTGGGTTAAGGATGGAGGGGCATCTTGAATGCCTGAATGTGGATCTTGGGGTCCTGCTTTTTATGTAACTGACTGAAATTTGATTACCAAATGACTTATTCTGGGTTATTCTGATGACAGGTTCCTAAAGGATCTGATGACAACTGGGCACGGAAACTGTATGAGCAGCATCTGAGTCAGAGCCCCAACTTCCGCAAGCCTCGAATGTCAAACTCAGCCTTCATTGTACTTCACTTTGCCGACATGGTCAGATTCTTCAACCTAAGCCAGGATTTTATTTCTGTCTGCTGCATAGTTTTCATTCTACTTTAACCTCCTAAGACCCAAACTTTTGCATGGCATGCATTTTTTATTTCTCTTTGCTATTTGGGCTAAATGGCACCTGATTAGTGTAAAAACAAAGAATTAGCTAGGTCTGAAAAAGCTTTTCCCAGTATCGGGAGAGCAAGAGCCTGAAGTGGCTGATATTGGATGCCTTTTGTGAGATTACTGGAAAGCCTAATCAAAACCCATCATTTGGTTATGAACAAACGTTCAGGAAGACTCTGGAGCAGTGCTACACTGTTCTACTGTGCAGCAACACCTACATAAATATAACCTTAATCAGAAGAAACTTTCCTGCATTGTCACCACAAAAATCAGCATCAGACATTTTCAGAGGACTATATAAATAAGCTTAATGTGTTTTGGCAACAAGTGCTGTGAGTCTGAAATAATGTATAGATAATTTTATTATACTGTATATCTTTTCCTGATTTAGATTTTCACAGTAACCAATATCTTAACCAGGAGTGCCCAACATATTTATGTATACATATTTATGAATGTTATCAAACTTGTGAAGTCCAACATATTTGTAATCTGTAGTATTGTTCTGTTTCAGGTCCAGTATGAATGTGTTGGCTTTTTAGACAAGAACCGTGACACAGTATTCGAAGAGCCCATAAATATAATGCGAGCGAGTCAGGTATGTAGCCTTGTTTTTTGTAAACTCTGTCTGGTGAAGTACAGATGGCTTAAAAATGAACTGTTTTGAAGTACACAATTGTTCTTTGTTTCCTAGTCTGACCTGGTTGCAGAATTGTTCCAGCAGCAGGTTGCAGGGGGGTCTCTTTCTGCCTCCTCTGTGCCTAATGGGGGTATGCGCTCAGGGAAAAGAGCCCACCGTGAGCACAAACTGACAGTGGGCTTCCAGTTCCGTCAGTCTCTGCAGCTCTTGATGGACACACTGAACAGCACCACCCCTCATTATGTCCGCTGCATCAAACCCAACGACCTCAAAAAACCCTTCATGTGTGTGTGAGAGGGTCTCAGACCTTTAAGAATTGGTGTGCTTAATGTGATGTGTTACTTCTCTCTCTCTCTCTCTCTCTCTCTCTCTCTCTATCTATCTATCTATCTATCTATCTATCTATCTATCTATCTATCTATCTATCTATCTATCTCAGGTTTGACCCTAAGAGAGCAGTACAGCAGTTACGAGCTTGTGGTGTGCTGGAGACAGTCCGCATTAGTGCTGCAGGCTACCCATCCAGGCAATGTTAATCTCTTATATCTAATTTATCATATAGACTTGCTATACTGCTGTAGATAAACCCATTGCTCTCTCTAAAATTAGTCCAGTGTTTCATGATTCTGACTGTGACATTTACAGTTCCACTACATGCATATAGGGCTAGGAGATATGGATAAAAAAACTATATCCTGATATCCTGATATCTGATCTCAACTCTAAACCCTTGGTATTTACATTCATGAAGGCATCTCTTGGTTGTAGATGTAACAAACAGTTGATTTGTCCACTTCTAACAACACATTATTGAAGGATAGGCTTTTATACATACTGTATGTCTTGAAGGTACAGTAATAAACAGCCTGGACATAATAACAGGTTCAAAATGGACATGTAATGTTTGTAATGTGCTACCTCCTCCAGGTGGACATACGAGGAGTTTTTTGGCCGCTACAGAGTTCTCCTTCGTGGCTGCTCTGCTCAGGATGATTTGCGGGCGTTGTGTCAGAAAGCAATCCCTACCCTGATCCCAGACCCTGAGCAGTACTGCTTTGGAAGGACAAAAGTGTTCTTCCGGGCAGGGCAGGTGGCTGTGATGGAGAAGCTGAGGGCAGAAAGGCTATGGGCAGCTGGAGTGCTGATCCAGAGCTGGGTGAGAGGCTGGATCCAGAAGCGGTGGTACTTGCAACTACGCAGGTCCACTCTTACCCTACAGAGACACACCCGGGGGCTGCTGGCTCGCAGGTGAGCAGATGTTTGTGTGAATGCTGGTTGTGGATTTAAGAGGAACCTTTTGTTGGCTAAATATTTTCACAAACAAATGTATCAGAAGATCTGGACAAACTGAGAATATGTCGTACAGACAGTTTTGAACTGTTTAACATATGTAGCTGCTGTTTAATGCTGTGTGCATTCATTAAAATAGTGTTTCTGTATTTACTATTTCGACTGATGGTTTATGTATCTATTGTTTGTTAAAGCAGTACAACCCCAGAGGGAGTGCATTATCATGAAATATCAGCTCGAGTGTGTATTTCAGTGCTGTTATTTACAATAATACACAACCTCAAGTGGTCTCTTGCTTTTATTTAGCATTTCCTTCTGCTTAATTATAATTCCTTAACTTAGCAGTTCACCATTTGTCATTCCTTTGTCAACCTTTCTCCAGGTTTCACTGATTTTAATCAATGGATTTTGAAGGGAGTTGTAGATTGGATCATGCAGGGTTTATTAGGGTTGGAGCTAAGGTTAGCAGGAATACCTCAGCCTGTTGAATAATTTACATGAATCTGTATTTTATCATTATGACATTATCAATAGGTTGGCTTGGACCCTGCGGTACACACGGGCTGCTTTAATCATCCAGAAGACATTTCGAATGGTCATGGTGCGGCAGCTCTACCTTTCCATCCGAGAGGCCACCATTACCATTCAGGCCTTTGCCAGGGGGATGCAGGCCCGCCATGCATACAGACGGGTAAAACTTTCATCATCAATGATTATTTTAAAGCTCAAATAATAAAGCAACTTCAGTCTCAGACCTCTGTCCTGTGTATATAAATGTATATAAGTCTGATATATGAAGAGTGGTGTCCCCCTGTGCAGTTGGTGGCAGAGCGGGCAGCGGTGCGCCTGCAGTCATGGGTGCGCTGCTGGCTGACCCGCCGCTGGTACAGGCGGGTTAGGGCAGCGGTGGTGCTGCTGCAGTGTTGTGTGCGTAGAAGGGCAGCGTGGAAGGAGCTGCGGTGGTTGAAGGCTGAGGCTCGATCTGTGGAAAGGTACAGGGAGCTCAACAAGGGCATGGAGGTCAAACTCATGCAACTGCAGCTGCGTGCTGACCAGCAGGTGAGGAAGGGTTCTCAGCTTTATGGTCCGTATTAGAAGTAGGACAAACCCTAGTCATGCAAGTCACATTAGATAAATGTAGTGACTAGTATATTGATGTTTGTGTTTCAGGCCAGAGAGAGTGCATCTCTCCGGGAAGCTCTGCATGCAGAGCGCGAGTCTCACAGCAGTGAATTGGAGCAGCTTCGTACCGCTCTGCACAAAGTACAGAGGCAACTTCAGGAACAGAGTCACAGTGCTCCCACAGTCACTGCCAAACAAGAGGAGGAGAGGAGGCATGCTGAGGAGAGGGCAGCCCAGGAGATACACAAACTCATACAGGTGTGTGTCCACCACACCTGAACATCAACCTCATTTATCAAACACTCACTCATAAGCCTTTCTGATCCTTCTGAATGTTGGGTGATGGGGTGTAAGAAAATATTGTCTTGCGATATTATGTTTTGCAATTCTGTAACAACCCTATCCATGTTTTTTGTTTACTCCTTTTTGCATATGATGATGTGCATTTTATTTTGACTGTGCTTCTGAAATTTGTTGAAAAAATGCTTACAACATTGCAATATATTGCATCATAACCTCTGTATCACCAGTTTCTTGATAATCCACAGCCCTACTGGGTGATAGTTACCATTAGCCACAACTGACATAGCTATTTGTTACCTATAGGAGATGGAAGCTCTGAAAGTGGAGAGAGACTCTTTGGAAAAGGAGAGGGACGAACTCTCCATGCATTTACAGGAGCACAAGAAGACTCAAGAAGGTAAGAAGATTGGGACCTGGGGCATTGGGAGGCCTGGGGGCTTCTTACTATGTAAATCTGTGTGTTGTTATGTATTTACCTTTGTTATGGGTTCATGTCTACATTTCAGAGAGCAGGCAGCAGTCGGAAGAACTGGCTGGAGCAGCATTACAGGCTGAGCTGGAGGAAGAGCGAAGGAGATATCAAGGCTTGCTGAGGGAGTTTACTCGACTAGAGCAGAGATATGACAACCTGAGAGACATGAGCATGCTTCCTACTGCTGAGGTAGGCAAGCATGATAATACACTGTGACTAAAAAGAGTTTTATGTTCCTCTCCTTGAAAAAAAGAATCTAAAAAGTGTCTAAATAAACATATCACCAGCATTGGCGAGGACACAGAAGGACCGACTCTTCTCAGAGTGTGTCTCTGGAGCCTCCGTCTCCCATCTCTCCACCCTTCAGTGGTCCTCCTGATTTCTCATCTGCTGAAGAGGGCAGGAGGATCAGTGTCACCTCTCCCTTCGACCGGAGGCCATGGAGCCCTGAGCCACCTCTGGTGAGACCTGCCATCACTGCCAGCTTCCTGCAGCTCTTGTCATGTTTATGGTTTACTAAAATTATAGTTATATCAGATTTGAGATCAGATAGAACCTTGTTGAAAACCAAAATATAGCAATTTTTAGATGCTTCTGAAGGCCTTGATTGGCTGGAGGATGTAAATGTAAAAATTAAAGAGAAAATTTGTGTTGTATCTGAAAAATGGTATGGTTATGGTAGATTGTGTGCTGTACATACAGTGGGAATGTACAGCCCCAGTTGGAAGGTGTATTCTACAGATCTGTGAATATTATTAGACTATCAGACAAAATGAGAGTGAAAGAGAAAGAGATAGCGAGTATGTATTGAAGTGAATTTTACAAATATACCAACACATTTTGCTTCGTATGGATTCTACAAAACTGTTTGTGTGCAGAATGTCTTAATGGAGGACTTGGGTGTGCCAAAAGTCACAGCAGAGAAGATGCAAGGAGAAGACCTCCGACACGCTTTTGATGCTGTCCGGGTAGCCAATAAGTCAGTTCCTTCACTTTCACTTAAAATATACTGGATCATTTTTATTTCCACACATAATACATCAGTACTGTAGCATCATGATCAATGAAACACACACACACACACACACACACACACACACACACACACACACACACACACACACACACACACACACACACACACATACACATTTTTTATATCACCCTTGAGGTCAATCAAGCTAATTTCTTGTGCCTGAGTAGCAGAAATGACTACGACCAGTTTCATTTTAGGGCTTATAATTTGTTTTAAAGCAGAAAATAATAATAATAAATATTGTTGCAAGCTGTGATTTATGTGGCCCAAGCACTGTTAGCCTAATGTGACCCAATACATTAGTACCCATTCGTGGAACAGAAAACACATAATCACAGAGCTTTTAAAACTTTGGTCCCTGATCAATCAAAGTGGATTTAGTTAGGGGAGTAGTTAGAGGAGTAGAGTACCTTCTAGGCTGCAGAAATGTTAACGTTGTGTTGGAGCTATAAAAGATTATTCAAGAGATACAATATATGTACAAATGTTTGTGGACACCCCGTATAATAAGAGCATTCAACTTCTTTAAGTTGTACCCATTACTGATGTAGATGTACAAATGCACACAGATCGTCTAGTGCCCATAGTGAAGCATTGCCAACAGAACATGAACCATGAGTTGGGGATTTGGGGATAATGTGACAAGAAGACAAAGCACTAGAAAAAAAGCAAAGAACATAGAGCTGTGCTGGAGAGTGCTGAAGAAAAAACAAGAGGTTGACTTTGAAGCAGTCCTACCAACAGTGATATCCAAACTGCCTTACAAAAATGAAAGAATGTTGACGTGCTGAAGCTTTTGAGCTCAAAGAGCGAAGAGGTAAAAGAGCATGGTTTGCTGATTTGGCAAACTTCATAGACCACAAAGCTAAGATAGCTATGGATCCCCTTTTCAGTAATATTACAAACAGCCGCCCAACCACAGCTGGTCCAAAAGAAAGGCAGTTGGCAAGGAAGGAGGTTTGTCAAGGAGGTTTAGTTTCTTAACCCGTGCTGCTCCTGAAAGCAAGGTGCCTCTAGAAACACATGTGAAGCCTGCTAAAACAAGTAAAACAGTGAATGCCTTTGATAAACCATGTTTGTACTGCCAGCAGTCTCACACCCTTGCTTCATGCAGTAAGATCAAAGGTCAACCACATAAAGAACGAGTGGAATTTCAGAAATTAAAATGTTAAGCTTTTTAGGCTTTTAAGAACCTGCTGAAAACGCACTGGCTTATGGGAAATATATTTTTTTGTATGTGACATCAGATACTGGTTCTGGACAGCATATAGTAGGACCATGCTAATTGTCATGTCAATCTGACACTAGCGTAACAATTTTTTTGCTTGTTACACTGCTGTCTAGCAATGCAGTACCAAACATTGATAGTTGTCTATGACCACCCCATGGTACATGCCTGTTTTGGACAAAGTAGGACAAACAATTGGACAAAGCATTTCTGAGTTACAGCTTTATATAAAACTGTCAAAATTCCAACATGTTACAATGATGATTAAAGTTCAGTGTCTTTCTTTTGTCTGACACCATGTTTGGGCAGATTGGGTAAAAATAGATGATCTAAGTGGGAATTTAGTCTCTATGTCTATAGGAGATATAAACCTTGAGGTTTGACGTTTGGCTATAGTGCAAAAATCAGGCCAATCAGGCTGAGCTTGGATGCCTGAGTTAGGATTAGGGTTAGGACAGACTAATATCAAGACCAGTGTTCATGTCTGTACAAGTTGCACTTTGTTTTAGAGGAGAAAAAGAATAATTATAATAATAAGAATAAGCCTATAACCATAACAAAAAGAATATGGCTCAAGAGTCAGGCTGTGAAACTGAGTTCTCTGGAATGAGGAGATGGTTATGAGGTGGAGTGGTGATCATTCAAATCCTGACCTCACTTGTTGCCTCTTGTTGCTAATTGTAAATTAAATTAGACTTCTATTCAAAATCTATTAGAAATTCTTTCCTGGATAGTAGAAACAAGAGCAGGCTAAATGTTGTAAAAGTCTTGATTTTGGAAGAAACATTGAATGAGCAGGTGTCCCAATATTTTTGTCCACATAGTGTACTAATGTGTTCTGGAATTTCCCCTTCAGTTTTTAATCGGATTCTTTTGAACATGGAAAGGTGAGAGGTGTGTGTGTGTGTGTACGTGTGTTTATGTCCTTGCTTGTGGTGTGATGTGTTGCAGGTTTCTTGAGAGACAGCTTTTGTCTCAGCGGGCTGAGTGGGAGCAGGAGAAAGCTATTCTCGTGCTACAGCTCCAGGAGGTCCAGACTAGAGATGCACCAGATAGCAAAGAACTGAAGGTGACTGATGCCTATGGACCTCTGTGTAAATCTGCACTCTGCTGTCCAGAAAGGAGTCCACTCCAGTCTCTTTTTGTTGTGCTTCACACTGCATCAAAGCCTGTTCACAGGGCTCTGCCATGTAGGACTTTCTTGGTTTGATGTGTGTGAGTGTGTGTGTGTGTGTGTGTGTGTGTGTGTGTGTGTGTGTGTGTGTGTGTGTGTTTAGGATCTAATGGACCAGATGGAGGTTCAGGAACAAGAGCGCCGCAGGCTGAGGAGGGAACTAAAAGAGCTGAAACACACAGTGTCACTCAGAAGGATGATCTCTTCTGCAGGTCTGTTATGTATCAGCTCAAGTAAAAGCAACATTATGCAGAAATTAACTTACAGTACAAGCTTCAAAATCATGTTGACGCTCCACTGACTGTGATGAGGAAATCGGCAACTCTGTCATTGCCACTTACAGTAGGTGCAGAACGCTGTTAATGCACTATGGAACTCAGATGCTGCTTCTGTATCTCTCATCTTGTTAACAAAAGAGCATTTACACCCCACGAGAGTCCCCTTAAATTTTGAATTTTATCCCAGATAGCAGACACATTTCGGCCCAATATGGGCCACTTTTGTACTCAAGCTGTTGGCCACATTTGCATAAACATTCATTGCTATCTGGGATGACAATGGTGTAAAAGTGAATCACACTCCCCTACTTTATACACATAATCCTGCTTTAACCCCTGTGTGGAAACATGTCCCTTAAATTAATGTTTTCAATTATTTGCAAAATACCTATTTAGCTCAACAAGCTTTCAGAACATCTGAGTATGTGAAGCAGATGGATATGATTAGGACTCCAGAACAAGTCAACAAAACCAATTAAGAAATACATTACAACACTGTTACTACAAACTTTAGGTCGATGCTTAAAAACGTTATAATTTTGAAATGGTGAAGGTTTTGTTCTTAACCCTGCTTTCTCCTCAGGCCTGGCTGGGTCTGTTTCTCAGGAGCTGATGTCTCCATCTGTGCAGCCAAGCCCATCTCTGGCTGGACTACTGGAGTGTAGGAAGAAAGACGAGACTAGACTTATTAGGAACCTAATTACAGGTAGAGAAACACACGCAATCTGAATTCGACCATATCTTAGTCCATCAGCTATGTTAACCTTTTTCCACAGTCTTCATTCTCCATATGTAATAAGGTAGAAATACTTCATGTTGTTGGGTCCAATATGTATCTGCAAAATGACAACTTTCCAAGAGAGGGCAAACATGTGCTTAACTTTGAATGAAACTTAACTTTCCACTTAATGTAAAACAAATGACACATTTTAGAGCATTTCTATTGGCCAACTGATCCAGAATTATTTACACAGATACACACAACTAAAAATGGAGATTGGATTGCAGTGATATACTAACAGATGTGGTTTTGCAGATGTTCGGGCTGATGTAGCTCAATCTCTGGACCCTGGTATGGCAGCACGGCTGCTCTTCCTGTGTGTTCGGCAGGCAGACTGCAGCAGGGATCACACTCGTGCACGAGGCCTCTGTGTTGCTGTAGTGGCAGCATTTAAAACAGCCCTAAAGGTACGTACTCCAACACACCATGGCATTATTTAGCACCACAGCTATGTGAATCATTTCATGTGGGATTGATGACTTGGGAACTCCCACACCAGTAGTTCTGGACAACTTGGGGCTGATGGTACAGTTATTTATCTGCTGGAATATCATCATTGCGTGGGTTCATGAGAGCCATGAGGGGTGGCAAATGGTCACCAAGCTAGAGCCCAGCAACCTCACAAGCACAGATGAGGTGCTGTGTTAAGAGATGGGGTGTCAACAGGGGGACTCTGATGGGTCTTCTGCTTGCAAGTCCCATGGAGGCTAAAGAACGCTGCACTGACCTGCAGGATGTGCGTGTGGGACGTCCTTCTTTTTGAAACAGCTGAATGTATTTTGTTATTCCAGTTAGGCTGGGTAACCTTTGCATTTTTTTATGTTTTTTTACTGATTGTGTTAAAATACAAGCTCTAGTCTATGATCTTTTTATTTTAGAGTCTCATTTCTGATATGGACCAGGGCTGGGTGATACATCAATTTTTGTGACGACATCAGGATGTAAACAGAGCGTGATTTAGGCTGAAGCCATTGAAGCCATTGCTCCACCCCCTGTTCTCAGCTCAACTCTGCCTACACCCCCACTCGTGTTCTGACGGACACCATGAAGAGGGCATAAAGATGATTTATTAAAAATTTGATTTCTTCTTTATACACACCAAGTTTAACTGTAGTATCAAAGCCAAAGGATTTCCTGGGGTGTCCATTTTTTCACAGTGTATTTTTCACATCTTTTATCATGTATTGTATTGTTTATCATAAATCACCACTCAGTTCAAATATATTAGCATATGATTTTTTTTGTCCATATCGCCCAGCTCTAATATGGACCACTGTCCATTTGCAGTCCAGTTAATGTCACCTAGTTACATTCTTGACATTTTGCACATTTAAGCAGTAAATTGTTTCTGTTTTCTGTTCCAGAAACACACTGGTGATTTGGACATGACGGCTCTCTGGCTGAAGAATGCCTGTGTGCTTAAAGACCTGCTCACACAGCACTCACCTACACAGGTCCTAACCTCGGGAGAGGTACTGTTGTTAAATGATCACTCGCAAGATGTTTTTTTCTTCAATTTCTCCTACGTGACCCTGAGATAATCCATACTTTATTTATTTATTTATTTATTTATTTACAAATGACACTTCGTCATATCACTGATCAAATGTTTAATCACGTCCTGTCTCTTATTTGGTTAGGAAGTGGGTGGAAGTGAGAAGGTGATTCCTCTGCAGGTGGAGCTGAGGGAGCCAATCCGGGTGCTCAGTGATGTGTGTATTCAGGCCTACCAGCAGCTGCTCTCCATCTCTGAGAGTCGACTACAACCCATCATTGGTATGTCTTTCTTATTTCAGCTTTCCTAGTGGGCTGGGTTTATTATGAGGCATTAATATAATATCAAAACTGTTGTGTAAAGTTTGGAACTGGCCCATTAATGTAATTTGTGCAATTTTATTTCACATAATGCTCATATCAGGAAACTGACGAGATGAGCTTAGCACATCATACATGCATCATCTCATCATGTACATCCATATTATTAGAGTACTGCTGACTTCTAGTACTATGCCCTTTTCATTCTCAGTTCCAGCCATGTTGGAGAGTGAGACCATCCCAGGCCTGTCTGGAGCTGTGGTAAAGATAGTTGGCTCTCGTAAGCGTGCAGGTTCTGACCCCAGGCCAGTGGGCTCTGTGGAAGTGGCCAGCATGGCAGCTGTGTTAAAGGAAATGGGAGCTCTACTCGCTGTAATGGAGCATCAGGACCTACCTCTAACCCTGCTGGAACAGGCCTTCAGGCAATTTGCCCACCTGCTGGCTGCCAGTACCCTTAACAGCTTGCTCCTGCGCAAGGATCTGTGCTGCTGGAACCGTGGGCTGCAGATCAGGTCTGAACAATGCACTGTGCTTGTGTTGTTGGCCTGCAATAGAAACTACAGGAGCATTTGAACACGAGCTAAAACACTGTCATTTTTTGCTCAGGTACAACGTGAGCTTGCTGGAGGAGTGGCTTCGGAGCAGAGGAGTATGGACAGGAGGTGCTGCGGCTGCTTTGGAGCCCCTCATACAAGCTGCCCAACTTCTGCAAATGAGCAAGAAAACAGAGGCAGATGGAGAAGCCATAGTTCAAACCTGCAAAGCTCTGTCCAGCCAGCAGGTGGAGCACGTTTTCTAAATACTGACAAGTTATTAAAATGAACAGATAATTGTCTGAACTGAATATGTTAATCAGTAATAATGGCTTGTATTGCAGATTGTGAAGATTTTGACACAGTACACTCCGCAGAGTGATCTTGAAGAGAGAGTTACACTCAATTTTATCCGCATCACTCAGGTAAGAGTGCAGGAGGTTTCTTTCACAAGCCTAAAATGTTTAAGCTCCATCTGTTCACCACACAGCAATCAGAGAGAGAGAAAGAAGGATTTCATGTTTTGAGATGGCAGTAAAAGTGAATCTTGTGGGGTTTCCCAGGGGCTGCTGAAAGGACGCTCCGATGGACCCCTTCCTCAGCTGCTGCTTGATGTTAGGAGGGTCTTCCCTGTTACTTTCCCATATGTGCCACCTCCACCTGTCAGTGCTGAGCAGCTGGACATCCCAGAATCCCTGAAGATCTCCTTTCTCCGTCGAATGTGAAGGAAGTCTCAGGAAACTAACATGCACTTTCCTCAAAGCCACAAACCCTTATTATTTACGTACATATGTTTTAAAGCCACTGCAGGACTTGGCTGGGGGTTCTGTATGCCGTCACTCTTATGCTAAAATCTTGTATCACCTTTCCTGTAACTTTCCAATTTTTGATTTCATTTGAACTTGTTCTTTACATCGTCAGAATGTCCCAATGAACAGAGTAATAGAATAGTGCATCTAAAAATATTAGAGTAAGTTTGTGTTCATAATTAAAAAAACGTTAATCCTCATATTATATTCATTACATGTAAAGTGTCATATTTACTTTACAATAAGGGTGTATTAGGCAACAGTACTAACCACATTAAGAACCATTGGTAAGTGGTTAAGGAATGTCTCAACTAATTGACACCACTTAAGAGATTATTAAGCATTACTGAATAATTTGAGAAGCAGCAGCCAACTGCACACAGCATTCTCTCTACATATATCTAACAAGAGGAATAATAACTGACCCACACTGGACAACAGTGTTGGGACACCTGCTCCTTCATTGTTTCTTCTAAAGTCAAGGAAGTGCAGAGTGTGATTGTGTAGTGTGATTATAAAGCATCCTTGGGTATCTTTAAACAGGTGCTTATATACAGTGCCTTGCGAAAGAATTCAGCCCCTTGGCATTTTTGTCCGTTTTGGTACCTCACAACCTGGAATTTAAATGGATTATTTGAGGGTCTGCATCTTTTCATCTTTTCATTTACAGAATATGCCTACAAGTTTGAATATTTGATTTTTTTTATTGTGAAGCAAACAACAAAATACAAAACAGAAGACTTTGTATACATGACTATTCATCCACTAAATTAAGTACTTTATAGAGCCCCCTTTTGTGGCAATTATAGCTACAAGTTGCTTTAAGTCTCTACGAGCTTGCCACAACTTGCCACTGGGATTTGTGAACATTTCTCAAAGGCTCGAGCTCTTTCAAGTTAGATGGTTTCCACAGGTAAACGGCGTCATTATGTCTGACCACAGATTCTCAATTGGATGAAGGTCTGGGCTTTGACTAGGCCATTCCAATTCATTTACACATTTCCCCTTAAACCACTCGAGTGTTGCTTTAGCAAAGCCAAGGGGGTGAATACTTTTGCAAGGCACTGTAAGTGTAACTTCATGCGTTCATTGCTAAAATATTTACTAATGTTTATCATTACCATCTTATGTAGTGTCAGTTCAAAAATGTAATTTATTAATTTATTGCTTACCCTTATTGTAAAGTGTCATACTTCGAGCCTTTTGTTATTTGAAAATCAGAAATCCTTTCTCCAATTATTAGAATATTTAATAAGATGTTTCAGCACCGTCCTGCCGGAAATGACAAACAGCAACTCCATAAAAGGTGTCAGTAGACAGAAACGGAGTGCACAATAATCTCCTTGTAGATGCAGCGTTGACTCTGGACCAGAGAAAATGTCTATTAAACAAGGAAAGAATGGTGGCATTGTTCCTGAGAAAATGCAACAAATCATCTGCGAGTACAGTCCAGATCACAGATATGACGTGACGGCATAAACAGATGGATTGTCAACACGAGGGCTGACCTTTAGAGACAGCTTTAAGACATTAAAGTAGCTCACATTTTGTTGTCTGATGTTAGTAATGCATCTTTGCTGCTTGTTTGTGAGGAACATTTAAGAGAGATTTTCAAATGTAAGTAATTTTTAATTATTATTTTTGATTTCTGTAAAGCTGCGGTGTGATATCAGTTGTAAAAAGCACTATACAAAAGAATTATAATCAGGTGGGCTGTGAGGTGGGAAAGGTTGAGAAAGGCTGTGCTAGATGTTTTATGCCAGTCAAAGGATGTCCTAGAGATAAAGAATGAAAACCCATTAAACACATTTTTATAGCCATTTATTTATTATTCATAACCATGTAAGTAGAAACACAGCAAAATGCTATTCGTTTCACTTTCATCCCCATTAAGAACAATCATGTTTAGAAAAACAAAAATTATAAACATCTGTGTATAAAAAAAGTCTCTCATGCTAGTACTCAGTATCACTACACGTCAGTAATACATATTTATATATTCACAAGCCTTTCAAAAATAGAAAATAATACCCAAATATCATAAATTAATAAATAAATAAATAAATAAATAAATAAATAAATAAGACAACAATTGGAAATCACATCAAAGACACATGCTGGCACAAGAGAGATGTTTCCCAACATGCACTGCTTCTTATTTACAGGTCTGGAGTCTTGGTGTAGGTCAGACAGCAGTATACATACGTGTGTGTGTGTGTGTGTGTGTGTGTGTGTGTGTGTGTGTGTGTGTGTGTGTGTGTGTGTGTGTGTGTGTAAAACTGTGACTTTGATGTGCTTCTATAGCTTTCTATTACATACTCATGTTAGGTTTCTTGCAAACATTCAGACATTCACTACAAGCATGTCACACATATACACACACACCTTTCGGTGCAGCCATTCAGACTGTATGTCTTTCTGCTGCAGCTGGAAGCTGCTGCTACAGTTTCCTTCAACAGTTTGGCTTCTTGTCTCCTCTACACACAATTTGAAGGATATTCAAATGTGCTCAACATTCAGTAGTCATCCCTCACCTCCATAAATCAACACAAACAAGTCGCCTTTTAAAACTCAATCTCCAAAAGAAACAGCAGTGCCATCAACAACAGACAATTTGTGCTGATAATCCACAATGTAAACAATACACGACTGTCAACTAGAGTTAAATTCTGATGCATAGAGAAGTTCCACAAGGGCACATGGTATGACCGTTTTGATGTTCAGCTAAACTGCCTGGCAGCACTTTCTAGTAAGCTCTTCAGAGCATCTCCACAATAGTGTACAGTTAATCAGAGTCCTTTAGGGGGACGCCTCTCAGATAGCTGGAGATCTTTCTCACTTGCTGAGATCCTTCTCATGTTGGCAGCAGGCTTAAAGTGAGGCTCCAGTAGACCCCCCCCTCGCCTTCTGAACAGAAAAACACTGCCTTCCTCCAAAGCTCTAATTTAGACAGCGCTCTCCAATTTGCCAGGTGGACTGGCTACACTTACAGCTGTAATTGATCACTGGCTGTAAAATGAAGAGGTGTGATGGAGCAGCCATGTATTAATCAGGTTACATGAACACGTAGGTGGCTGAATTTGCTTTGTGCTTTTCTATTAGTTGGACATGTGGCAGGACGATCTGAGGTTGCCATGGCAACAGCACTGGAATGATTCTGAATACAGGACACTTTCCATATTTTTCTGCTATTGTGTTTGCAGTGATATGTGACAGGGAAATGATGTCTAACTAAAGGAGAAAAGATGCTACTTTATAAATGAAAATAGTCACTGAATGATTTTAACAAATCAGCAAGTCGTCAAAGGTCGTGTCCAAGCACGACTGCTGATATTTACCAACAGGCAACACTGGCATCCAGCACAACACGTCGCACCACAACGTGCCTTGCCCAAAGCCACAACGTGCCTTATTTATAAAATCTCAGTCATGCACTCCCATGATCTGCTGCGCATGCTTCCACACAAAACAACTGTTCTGAGATCAGGCAGAGAAGGGACAGGGGGACGACTGGCAATGTACTTGAACAAACACTTGACTAAACAACGCTAATGCACTCTTAAAACTAAAGGCGCTACAAAGGGTTTGTTGAATGATGCTACATCAGTTTGAAAATAAAACGTAAGATGTGTGTTAACAACCTTTAATTCGCTTTACAAAACTGGTTCTTTATGAAACAGCATCACTCAAAGAACTCTGATCACCTTTGAGTGTGTGCACGTACAATCACACAGCGGCCTGCAAAGTGGCCCAAATCCGATCTTTTCGTCATGTGACACAAGTGTGTAATCCGTGTGGCACTAAATCTGACATTACCATTTAAGATTTGAGCCACTTTCATGATTTCATGTAGCACTGAAATCTGATCCATACCTGAATCAAGGCAATTTAACCCAGTCATGTGACTTTTACATCAGTCCCAACTACAGCGGTGAGGGTAGTTTGCAGTGGTGGGATTGCAAAATCAGATTTATGGGTAGATGTTTCTGTTCAAACATAATTTGAAGGCATATCACAGCTTGAACGTTACGTTTGAAACATTACAATTTTAGTTCTTATTATGTTCAGTCCAATCCAGTATTTGTTTTTAATTTTATTTTATATTTTAACATATATTTGTTTCTTTTTTATTTTTACAATTGAATATGGGTTTTTCCACATTTGTTAGACATTTCAAAAAGTAATGCATTTAATTATTGTATTTTTAGTATTGGAAACATTTTTTCAGGTGTTTCCATTATGTTAGATTTTGTCTTGGACTGTTGTTTAAGAAATGTTCTAACAACACTGTGATGCAAACCATTATTACACACGTTTTCTGAACATTCTTGGAACGTGATTTCTGTAACGTCAGAACGGAACTGAACGTTCCTATAGTGTTTTCTGATAGCTGGAATACCACAACTGCTCTGTGTGTGTAGAGATTTCTACAGTAATGGTCGATTGCTGCTGCAGGACAACACTAAACTCTGCTTTTTAAAATGTAGATTTTTTTTTTAAAGAAACGCAAACCAAAGAAGGAGCCATGGCCAATCAATGTGCCCATTCTTTTAAACGGGGATCTTGGATGCATTCTCTGGGATATTCCCAGCTGTCAGACACTGGATCTCCATAATGGCTCCTGTGATGCTGGCAAAAATTAAATGAAACTTCTGGCAGCAGAGGTTCTTCACGTAGGTCAGTGTAGATAACTATCGGACGTTGGTCACATTTAAATATGTAGTATTTGGTGACAAAATCAGTTTGGGACCACTTTACCTGCTGTGTGAACGTAGCATAAGAGCCTGGTGTTGACAACTCTGCTACCTTTCATTTGTTATTTACATTGGCATTTTAGGTGAAACATAGAAGAGTTTTGTAGACACACACACCTAGACTGCACATTTAAGTGCTTGTAATAATGACCTTGCTTACTCCCAATTCATATCATTACATGAGTGGTGTGAAAGCAATTCAGTCTCTGCTCTGTGAGATGTATTTGGTCCAAGTTCTGGCACTGCAAGCCAGTGTTTCACTTTTGAGTAGTCTTCTTTTTTGTGCTTGATCTAAAAGTTTGCATAATTTTCAAAAGTTCCAACCACACGGGGGTTTTGGCCCTATTAAAAAAAAGTGTGCCTTTGAGTAATCAAAGAGAAGACATCACACTGAGCAAAAGAGGAATACCCTGACATTGACACCCACAGGAGGTGCAGGAATGATTGACAAAATGAACAAGGCAGTTACAGAAGAGGTTTCCACAGAATTTCAGACATCATTAACAGACATTAGGGGAAGGGAGCTCTGGAAAAAGGGGAGGTGGTAGGCATCAATGGCACTACATGTATCAACTCTGCTTTCACTCAGACGGTCCTTTCTCTGCTTTTTCCACATTTGGAAAAAGAACCATTGGGTCATTATACATTTCTTTCACTTATAAGATCTGTTATATATAGTTCTGATAGAATATCTCCACTGTTAACATATATCTTCTTTCTTATATGTTTGAATGACTAGATAAATGTTATTCCTTAAATATCTATCAAACAATGAGGTCTTGTATAATATGTACTTTAAAAATCAAGGACATCACGAACATCAAGTATTAAACAGATACAAGGTTCTTTGTGCCTGTATCGTTTTAGGTGCCAAGCTGTGCTTGGCAGGTTATGGCAGTGTCCTAGGCATCACTATACAACAGACAAAATGATTTTTGGTCCTGGTTGGGGTGCTAGAGTGTATTCTGTTCTGTGTAGCTTGTGTGTGTGTGTTTATGTGTATTTAAGTGTCTGTTAGTGCAACACTTCAAGAAAGAAGAGATGGGCAGTGATTTCACAACGCCTAACTGGCACCTGTGCTTTAGCTACCTCGGCCTTCCTCAGCTGAGCGCTGGTCAGATTTAAGCTTGACGAACTCCTTGGCCACATCGTCATTGTTGCGTTGTGAGAGAATGCGCAGCACTGTCAGGCCTGTCTCATCCATGTGGATACGTTTGCCCAGGGGGAGCCAGCAGGCCACACTGCCCCGCGCTGCCACGTCCTTCAGTTGCAGCACCGCCATGCCCACTGTCCGGTCCTCCCGTGCAAAGCAGTAGTCCTTTACACACACCTGCAGCTCGTAACACTCTGGTCCCACCTCATTGCTCAGTGTGCTGTTCAAAAGATGGTTTTGTTATTAAGATGCCAATAAGAAAGTGTCAGACATTCTCAGACAATATATTTGCACTAAATGTTCACTCATCAGTTTTTTTCAGATATTTGCTGTTATTTAAAATATATATATATATTTAAATAATTTAATTATTTAATAGCATAATATATTAAATATTTTTTTATTTTTTATGCTATTAAATAATTAAATTATATATATATATATATATATATATATATATATATATATATATATATATATATATATAAAATATATATATATATATATATATATATAAATATATATATATATATATATATAAATATATATATATATATATATATAAATATATATATATATATATATATATAAATATAGTTATATATATATATATATATATTATATATATATTATATATATATATATATATATATTTATATTAATAGCACGCCCTTGCGCTCAGAGTTGCCGGCTGGGCACCGGCTCACCCGTGACCCTATTCAGGAATAAGCGGTTCAGAAAATGGATGGATGGATGGATGGATATTTAATAGCAGAACAGATGCAGGGAAACGAATATAGTAACAAGATTTTACTAACAATAATTTCTCCTTTAGAAGAAAATTATTTGAGATCTTTAAAGCCTCCAGATTTCTCCTGTATGCCCCCAGACAGCACATGGATGTGCTCAATTCTATCACCAGCTAACCTGATTTTGCATGATTAAGAACTTTTCCAAACCAGGTGTTGATTGATGACGATGAATAATTCTAGTCTCTCACAAGGAGAGCTTTGGAGATATTTTAACAACCATGATATTAATGGCACAAAAACTGGTCCACATACATTTTAAAAAGGCTGAAGAGAGCTCAGAGCTTCTGCTGAAACTTTATAATGAGCCCTATGGCACATAGCTTGTGGATGTGCATAACCCAGTCCAGTTATTTTTGGAAATGCCAGTTCCACACCTGATAAAGCAGAGGCTGTATTACTGCAAGCCAGGAGACCCAGAGAAGCGAGTGATTGTCTGACACAAAAAAACAAGTGTATACTGGTAATTAATTGCCGAAATTGTACTGTCATTCATGTCAATCAAAATACAACATCTGTTGTCATGACGCCATCTTGGTTTTCTGAGGTCTCACCCTAAGCACACAGCCAAGATAAAGGAGTGTCTTGGGTGTACTTGAACTTGTACTTGAGTGATCCAGCCAGAACCCAGACTTGAATCCAACTGCACATCTCTGGAGAGATCTAAAAATGTCTGTGCACTGGCACTCCCCAACCAATCTGATGGAGCTTGAGAGGTTCTGCAATGAAGAATGGGAGAAACTTCCCAAAAACCTGTGCTAAGCTTGTAGCATCATACTCAAAAAGACTTGATGCTGGAATTGCTGACAAAAGTGCTTCAACAAAGTATTGAGCAAAGGCTGAGAACACTTCTGTTCATGTAATATTTTTGTGTACGGTGAATACTTTCCAGATGCACTGCACATCACTTCCGAAAGAGGACCCAACAATGAAGATATCTACACAGTAAATTCAGTCCTTATCTGCTCATTCACCCACTGTCAAACCAAAGAAATGCAGAATTACAACTGAAGAGAGCGACAGGAGAAGAGGAGAAGGACAGTTTGTCTGAAAACCAGGATAGAAAACCATGACTTGGCTTCTGGAAGATAGCGAAAGTTCCAAGACCTGAAAGAATTGATTTGGCTGGCTAGGATTTTGTGTGAGTAAAAAACAGATCTGTTTATTTTCATGGATGATTCACAAACTTTGGTTGTGATCAATAAATCCACAGGGGTGGATTACTTTGGTATTGAAACTGCTGTTGGTAATTTTGCTGTTATCTAAGTTAGATTAGGTACTGATAGTTGATGACATTGTGCTGGGTAGACAGGATTGGTTTAGCTGTTTTTTATGATGTGACTGTATATAACAGTGGTCTTGAGAGAGGTCTCTAGCCCTAAAACGTCCTATCACATTAAATATCAGCGTTTACAATATGATCACAATAATCTGAGTATCTTGTTTTGTACTTACATTTACACACTTGTACACTTTGCATTAGCCAGCTTAGAAAGCCAGGCTACGGCACCCGTTACTCAATTGTCCAACAAGGCTTGCTTATTTGACAGGAGTATTGATCAATACAATCAACCCTGTGATCAATAACCCATTGTCTCTGGGGCATCGTGATATAGGAAGGACAGATGAAAGAACAGACCAGAACAATAACACATCGTAACAGTTGTGCAACCATTAAACCGCTAATCTGTCTGAACTGAAATCATAACGGAGACTCACAATGTGAAGGTTTCGTTGTATTTGGGAGCCCAGCTGTTGTTCTTTGATTTAGTGGCATATTTCCTCTTCTTATCACTCAGATGGGGTCCGATTATGTAGACCTCTACGAAGGGCCGGAATATTCCTGATGTCTGCCACCGCAAGTCATTTGCAGCCACCACTATAAAGAGAGGCATTCTTCATCATATAATGGAATGTTCCTGTAATTAACGAAAACAATTCAAAGGAGCTGCAAAAAAACAAACACCCTCACTTACCTTTCACTGTGACCTTGTGCTCGCCAGTGTTGGGATGAGTGAAGATCTCCACATGGATGGACACCTCTCCCACTGCGTCATCCACACCGGAGCCTGAAGAGATTTGGGAGAGAAAAGCAATCATATAAACAGGCTCCTACTTCAACACATGTGCTTTGGCCTGGCTGGAAACATGCTTCTGCTTCACACACAGGCTAATCCTGGTGATGACCGAAAGTAACAAGAAGATCTAATACAGCTGAAACTGTACCTAGGTTATAGGTAGAAGACAACTTACACTGATGCACTTTAGTTTTCATCAGATGCAATCAGCCTTAAGGTGTGCTTACTAGCTAACATCTCCTATACTACTACAAACATTAAACAAAACTTGATTCAGATTCATACTCTTCAAAGACATGCAACATTCAAAGACCGCAGGAGGTCATGTGAACTTTGTGAGATCCGTTCTGTCTGCACACATGCCATGGAGGTTCACTTGATCTGTGCATGTGCAGGATCCATGGGGAGGAAAGTGGAGGTTCCACCACTCAACAGTAGAAGGGGAGGTAGGACATATCGCAAGGCTCCCTTCCACTTGCTCAGTTGCAGGCAGGGACATGCCAAACTGTGCCCATTCTGACTCTGTCACTCAGAGCTCCAGTACAGATACAAAATCTCTGAAATGGTTAGTCCCAGCTGCCAGTGCAAGGTGGATCTGACTGATATTCTGCTAGAAGGGTCACACTGTGCTGTAATTACCCATTAGATCAGGGATAAGAAACGGGATTACATTTAAGAAAACATTGTTCATATTTTGGTTTGCTTAAACTTAAATGATTGGTTCTCTGGTTCTTTTATATGGTCAAAGAATTTAACCTAAAGAGGGATCATCGGAGTGTGAAGGGATAAGTAATATTAATCAATTACGTTCCTTATTCAGTGACTTGTCCCTGATTATGACAAAATTACGTTGTCAAATAAGCAAATTGTGTGCACACAGCAGGTGCTACCCCTCTACCAGGATGAATGTGTGAGTGAAAAGGACCCCGGGATCTGCTGGGGTCTGGGATCCATGCTACTGATGTTGGGAAAGGAGGGAGAAAGGTGTCATGCAAACAAGTGCTGGCTCAGTTTCTCCAGCAGGGGGCAGTAAGGCTGTTCAACTGTTTATGGCCATGGACTCCAGTGGATCCATATGTTATCTGTACATGCACAAGTACATGAAAAATTCTCACACACATACAAGTGTTTACACACAGATGCGAGCGCATGTGGGTACGCACGCACGCACACACGCACACACACACACACACACACACACACACTCCTCAGATCACCTCAGATGCTTCTGAACATATTGTCAAAATATATAACCACAAATCCAGGCCTGCAGTCAACTGTAATAGCAGTATGCTGTGTGTGCATTTGTGAGTAACTGTGAAATCAGATGATGACTGTGCAGTTTACTGTGGTTAGACATGTCCAACTGCGTTAGACCTCACACAGAGCAGGACTAGCTCCCCTTCGCTCTCTGCAACACTGCCTGGTTGAATACTACAGCAGGAGTATCCTGGTCCTGCAGTGCCAGCTTCCTGCACATTTGTTGATTTGCCTGCTCCAACAGACCTACAAAATCTGCAGGAGTCTGGCACTCCAGGATCAGGATTACCTAAGCCCTTACTAGAGTTTCAAACTTCTCATTGTGTACAAAGTCTGTACAAGGTCAAAAAAGTTAAAGATGGTTAGAAAGGTTAAAAGTGTTTGATTGATGGATTGAATAGTTCTTTTTCAATCAAAAATGAAAAGTGTTGTACTTCAGTTGTATTTGTAAACTTTTAATTCTTTAAATTCCGTTCCACATTAAAAGGAAATAGTCCATCTGGGATTGATTTACTTGAACCCGCACGCCTCACCCTAATATAACTCTGCTCTCCACTTTCACACCAGAGTGATGTCATATGTCCTATGAATACTACTCCTTTGTAGCCCATTGGTCACACAAATAGGTCAGTCTAACGTTGTAGTGTGGTGTCACCAACTGCAAATGCAGGGCAAAAACTTGTCATGGAATTCAAATTCAGTACTTAGCTTTTCACATATTTGAATTTAAGTTAAAACAAATTCTGCTCTAATGGATTTGTTTTCTGCCATTTTTGTTTTTCAAATTTTTTTGTGGGTATCTAAGGATGAGGAACTGATGATCCTGCTCCAAACACAGGCTGTATTTCTAAGCTGTATACAAAGGACAATTTACTTTTGAACAGCCATCTGTGACCTCTGCATTAATTTTAGTTTAGTAATCCTGCATTGCCTAAGTGCTTTTCTGTTTTCCAAGTGTTCAGTGTGTGGTATTAAAGCAACAGTATTATTAAAATCTTTCTGCTCCACTGACTGTAATAGTTGGATCTGTCAGTCCAGGAGGGAATGCTGCTACTGCATGAATACTATGGCAACATATGTGTAATGCTGTGTATAACCCAAAAACTGTATAATGCTGCATCATTCCAGAACATATTTGTGTAAAATCCTGTAATATTACTCGTCTCATTCCACATGCTTCTTTCACTTCAGACGCTGCTTCTGTATCTGTCAGCTTTTCAACAAATGCATGTGTCCAGCTGTCCCCGGGCATGCTTATATGGCCATTTGTATTCACAACAGTGATATAAAAGTGAATATCACTACCGAACATTCACATAATAATGCTTTAAATATAAGCATAAAATATCAGTGGAGTCTAGATGCCTTCTAATGCCTGTATGATTCATTATGACACTATATGTAGCATTCGTAGTACTCCAGTACTTAATACCTAACTATGGCCTTAAAACAAACCAAACATTGAAGATACTCCTAAGATGAAATTAAATACTAGTGAAATATCATTTCAGTTTACTTAATTATGATTTTGTAGATAAACAATCCAAAACCACCTCACCAAAATACAACACCAGCACACAGTCACCCAGCCTTGAGAAGATTATATTTTGACGAAGTAAAAGAGACCACAGCTTCCTAAAAACACTACCGTGCAAAAGAAACAAACTTGATCTGGTATTCTGATCTAGCAGCTAATGGCTGTTTTGTGACTTAAAGGCTGTGTATTGCAGAGTAAGTGATGGAGGGCCTGACTGAGCATGGATGATAAAACTCATGCAATATCATGGCATGAAGTCGTGGCAGTACAGAGGTCCTAAAAGTCCCAAAGGACCAAGTGGGGACCCCAGAATGCTGATGCAGGCTGACAGACTATGTCACCTGATCTAAGAGCCTCCTCTGATTGGCTTAGACCATGCTGTCATGTCTTCTGTGAGCTTGGCTGCCTGAAGGCAGGAGTTTGGGGGGGAGGGGGGGTGGGGTACTGTGGGGAAGGGACAACTGTATAAGTCAGTGTGTGAGCCAGGGCACTGTCCAGAGGCAGACTATGTCCTATGCGTCTCTATGCAGACACACTGAGTCAGGCCCATTACTGTCACTCCAACATTCAGTCAATATAAGGCATAAAATAGATGAGCAATATGAGTAAACAGTACAAGTACAGTAATGCCTGGATGCTTTGTGATGCACCAGTCTGAAGGTGCTACTTCAACTGCATCAACTTCAGTGTTATAACTGTTACTGATCTATTCTAATAATATTTAATACTGTGTGGTTTGACTTTTATATAAATAACATTATATATACACTAACGGTCTAAAGTCTTTGAACACCCAATATCACGATATTAATCAATATCTTAATATAATGTTTCTAATCTAACATGGCTATTTGACTGAACATGGAGAATCATGTTTTTTTGGGATGAGGTGACCTTTATTTTGACAAATCAGTCAGAATTCAGCAAAAATAATCATACACTATTTTGAGAGAATCAGTCAAAAGCTTTTTGATAAAATAGATCATTTGGTCAACAAAATGCAACAAAAGTTCATCAAGTCCAACTCTCAAGAACACAAGAGGCTGTAATTGTGACAAATCAGGTCCAATTTACAAAAAAAAAGCAATTACACTAAGATAAAAAATAAAATATTTGATGTAAAAACTGATAAACTGACAAAATATGTAGTGAATTCTGTGATCAGTTATTTTATGTTGAGTCCAACATAAATAGTTGTGCAAATAGTTCTGCAGTCAGAACTACACACAAAGTGTATTTTCTGTTATTTATTATGTTAATATCAGTTTTGATAACGATACATAAACTTTGTATATTGACCTGATACCTGATACCAATCTAATATCATTGTTGACTTAATAAACTGCATTCCTCACCATGTGGGAGAGACTTACAGCATTAAGATCGACAGATTACTTGATAAAAACAAAATTGAAGGCCTGGGAATTGAATCATGAGCTGAGTGAATTGTTACACCCATATTCCCTTTAGAATTATAATCTAATTAAATGATCTAGATTCACCTAGAAAGAAGGAAAGAACCTGCAGCTTCTTCAGGTCCTTCAGACAAAGAATAATTGCTGCAGAAGAATCTCTCACTCTCTCTTGCTTGCTGCCTCGGCTCGCTCTCTTGTCACTTGTACGCCCACACACACACACACACACACACGCACGCACCAGAGCCCAAGCAGTCGTGAGTCACGGCATCCCCCTCAGCACTGAGCACGTGCTCCTCTCACACTGCAGAAGTGTGTATGCAGTTCTCATTCTCTGCCATTCAAAACACACTTCATCCTGGGCTTTCATCCATCTGTAGTGCCAGTATACATTTTGCCCGATGTATGTGCACATACAGCAAGTCAGTCCAACAGTCTCGTACATGCACAAGGCTGTCTGGCTGACCGAGACTGCCTTTGTGTGTGTGTGGGGGGGGTGTTGGTATTTGAAGGGCATGCGACTGGGCCGTTTGAATGGTTATGTGCATGATCTGACTGGGGGATGGTTTGGGGTGGGTCACTGATTGATTCTTGGTGGTGCAGGGCGCTGGGCCCAGTGCAGACGTACCCTTCTCGGGGTACACATCCTCGCTATGGGTGAACCTCACCCCCTTCCCTCCATGAACTGGTGGAGAGAGAGGGGGAGGAGAGCAGGAGGGAAGAAAAGGAGTGTTAAATAAAGATAGCGATAAAGTCAGAAAGAAGGTTGAAAGGGTACAAAGAGAAGAGAAAGAGAAAGAGGAAAAGGAGAGGAAGAAAGAGAGAGAAACAGAGACACAAAGAGAAAATACTCCAACACTTTGACAATCCTTACAGGCTTTTCGAACAACAGTCAGTCTACCATAGACATTGTATTCAGACAGTGCATTAACACACAGACACAGACAGACTATCCATGTCAATTGCCCCATTGCTTTTTAAATGCGTTTAAAAGCTTAAATAAAGGAGTGACATTTATTCTAATTACATTTCTAGTGATCATTCATTAAAATGGCTTCTCTGCCAGAGGCAGTGAGAGACAAACTGTGTCAGGATTCCCATAGCATAATCTCAACAAGGAAATCACTCAGAGAGAATCAGAACGGGAGAGAGAAAGAGAAAGAAAGAGTTAAAGACATAGTCCCCAGGTCTTTACAGACAAATCTGTAAAAAGATACCGTCTTTATGTAAAAGGTCAACCTTCAGCCAGGACTTACCCTGTGCGTTCTGTGACTGGACAAAGGTCTTGATGAGCTTGTCAGTGGCCTGTGTGTAGAGGGACAGGGCGTAGTGGAGAGACTGTAGGTCAGGACTCTTCTCCAGGAAGGTTTTCTTCAGACCCACTCCACCAGCATGGAAATATTGCTGCAACAAACAGCATGACCATCAGTTGGCTGGCTAGCTACAGTAACCTCTACAGTACACAGACAACTGCAGGCCATCTTCAGCGAGGTTGCTTATATACATCTTGATCATTGGTTGACTGGGTCTTTTTTTTTTTTTTAAAGAAGAAGAAGATTTTAATGCTTGTGAATCTGCCTTAAGTTGTGTCTTCCAACATTGAACCGAAACTAAACTCCATCAGTGGACAGGCCAGATGTTACTGTTTGATGCAAAATAGTATGAAAGGGCCCTTATCCTACATATGTTCCTTGAGGTTCACTTACATGATTGGTGCAGCTTTTCTATTTCATCTTCCAGACCTCTCAGGTCTGATTGGCTGTCCCATTTTGTGCCTCATTCAAAATGCACTCCGAGCACCACACTGAGTGGTGGAACTACACTGTGGTAGACTGAATAGGTGAAGATATGTAAATTGTATTGTTTCAACACAGAAACAGTGATTTATTTGGTCAAAATCCTAAGAATAGCTGATTTGGGGAATTAGGTACGAGGTAGGGTGGTGATCATCCGACATCCTGATCTCAGGATGCTCTTGTCGCTGACGGCATTAAAATCCACACAGCAATGCACCAGACTTGTAGAACAGTAGAGACAGAGGATGAACCTTAATACACTTGATTTCAGAAGAAACAATGAATGAGCAAGTGTCCCAATATTTTTGTCCATATATTAAACAAAATACTGGATTCGGAATTAGTCCACAGGATATTACATAGTACATGCATGGAGATATTCCCAGGACTGCTTTGGAAACAACTAACCCAGTGCTTACATTCTTACATTACAAGATATTTGTTGTTAATGGAAGAGCTTATTTTCTACCTTAATAGTATCCAGGGCCAACTCAATGACCGCACACTGCTTAGGTGACAAGGCCTTGGCCTCCTCACGCACCATGTGTTCCTGTGAGGGGCAAACACACACACACGCACACACACACACACACACACAGTGAGTAATTCCAACAGCTATGATGAATTGGTGGGATTACTGCAATCATACATTTCAAGCATAAATACAATTAATACTGTGTTACCTTCAGCTTGGAAAGCTGCCCAAGCTCCTTCGCCGCATTGAAGATCAGCTGTGTACCCTGGAGGAAGAAGGAAAGAAAAAGCAAAATGGGAGGCAGACAGAAACAGACAGAGGGGTAAGGACATTAGTGAGGTGACTGAGGTGAGCAGTGCATAAGACAAAAATGCCACATAACAGAGGTCAGCAACAGACAGTTGAAGAAGTCAGACACATACACACATTCTGAAACACACATGTACAATACACACAGAAGCACACGCACGGGCACACGCAATTTCATCAAACCTAGAGGTGTTTTTTTTTTTTTTTTGCACACTTGCGCGCTCACACACACAGAGAGAGAGAGACTGAAAGAGAGTGAGAGAGAGAAATATATATATATATATAGAGAGAGAGACAGACAGAGATATAACCTTTATACTATGAAACGCAAGACAGTAAACTAGCTATATACAGAAGACACAACTGACATCACTGTACAGAAAGAACGTTGAAAAGTCTATAGAATCCACAAGGTCCACAGCCTGTGTGACAACACTGTGGTGATATATCTGGTATCTAGGTCTGGGTGATACACTAGTAAGGATATATCACTTAGTGAATAAGGCTTGTGCACCTTAGCATTGCTCCTCCAATGCCCATACAATTACAGCTTATGATTAAGCTTCAACTAAAACACATTCAGAAAATAAAACACAGAATGCGGCATACAATAGAAATAACCCTGCATTTCTGTAACCATAAAACATAACAAAAATAATCAAGGAGACCAACATGGACTCTTAATGCACTGTCCATGGCTGCAAACCAGCTACCGTGAAAGCATGCACTGTCTGGTCTATCCTAAAAGGTTGGAATGCTAAGCCTGAAGGCCTGTATCATTCACTCTATGGAACAGGGATGCTGGGATGGAGAGAGCTACTGCTAAGGGAAAATCTGAGAAAAGAAGGGTGAGAAACTGGATTGTTCCCATCGGTTTGGTTGGAGACAGGGGACCCAGGTAACACAGAGTAGAGACATTTAGAAATGGAGAAAGAAAGAGACAGGAAACATTGAAACTAAAGGGGTTGTAGTCCTTACATCACTGTGACAAGCAAGCTTCACCCTGCCCTGTGAAGAGAGGACAGCGTTATTAACTCCAGAAGTGGTTCTGCCTTCCTCACATTGGCTGACTGACAGGGACTGACAGACTGATAGACCAATTAAATTAACTAATTAAATGTTCATGTTGCATCAGAAATCATAAACTAGAAACAATAAAAGGTCTTGTTCATGACAGGACCAGTCAAATTAAATTCCTCTATGACTTATAAGTTCCGTCTGCTTCGGAATTGCTGATTTGGTGAGTATTGATATCGTTGCAGCGCAACCTATGAGCATACACGTGCAAATGTTTAAGCAGAAACACATTTTTTGAGCAATAAATTAGAAACAGTGAGGTAAAAAGATAAACTGGGATGTATAGATGTATTAAAACAATACAATCCAAATCATTTCAAGAGTAATTAACGGTGAAGAAAAAAAAGTAAGAAGAAAGGCAAAAGTAACTGCATAAATGAACTGCAGTCACACTAGGCTTCTGCAATTTTTGTCAGCTGGTGAAATGGGTGTTGACTGGGGCTGAAACGGACTCCTGGTCACCAGCTAGTCAATCATTTCAAAGCAGTTGGCAAATAAAAAAAAAAATGAAAAGTATACAATTATATCCAATACCTTAATACTGGTAATAATACTGGTGACAGCACAGAGCTGCACACCCAGTACCAGCAAAACAGCTGCTGTGGCTGGATCTCTGTGTGGAAGAGCTGTCTTGCTTGGAGCAAACATGGAGCTTATATTTATAGCTAAGAGCTACAATAATCAGTAAAAATGCAAAATGTAAACCTAGTTATGCCGTGTCATTATATACATTAGAGTATTTCCACATATTTATTTAGAATAAAAACCAGGTGATTTAATTTAGCTGTTTAATTGCTGCTGCCCAATGAAATCTAAGTATCTCCATTTTTGTCCATTTTCAGTTTTCTTCATCAGCTGAATCCTGTAGGTGCTCTGTACACAGTGTAAATAATTCTGAATGAATAGACCAATAGATACGCTGTACAATTTGACATCATTTATTTACAATTAACATGCTAATTAACTCCACTAAAAATAAAAAACAAGCATAATATTATGCCTTCCATTATAGATTAAGTAGAGTGTGGCACATTGAGTTTTAATATAAAACCATATAAATGCCAAGTTTGGTGGTAATTCAGTTGATAATTCAGCAATTAGTATGCTGGCTAACGATCATAATGAAGAGTAAAATTTCAATACGGTAATAATAGATTCTCCTGACTGTTTTACAGCCTCTTCTATTAGTTCGTTATAGCTAGTGGAAATAAAACAGTGCTAAACACTGCTAATGGTCAGCATTTCTTGTCCTTTGGGTCTTCAGAGCTGTGTTGCTCCTTCAGAGGTTAGTGGAGTCAAAGCTGAAATGTTACGGGTTTTGGGTGTCAGTTTGAAAGTTGAATTGAACACAAAGTGTATATACTTGCTGTGAATCCAACTGAAATGAGTTTCACTTTTATAAAGAAGCCTAGTGTGACTGTGGCTTTATTCTAGTAATTAAAAAAAAATAGAAATAAAAAAATAGAACCGTAAAAAACATTTCCATATTATCCTTTCAAATTATTTAAATAAAAAAAAAAAAACTAAATATAATATAGGTCAGATACAGAAGGTGGGATATGCTGAATAATTCAGAAACCACAGCAGTAAGACACCTAGCTGTTTTAATATTAACCACTTCAAGCACACAACCAGAAACCATATACCAGGACAGGATTGACAAAACAAAGTCTGCAGAGAGCACAGACTGGAAGGTCAGAATCAAGTTTGAGACGCAAGCAACGGACCGACAGAGGAGAGAGGGGTTCAAACAAGTGAGAGTGGGGGGGAGGGTGGCCACCACAAAGCCACCACCTGAGCCACCCAGGCTAGAAACCCGCCACGCAATGCAGGGGAGCAAAAGGTGACAGTGGAAGCGTGAGAGAGAGTGCCACTTCCAGAGAAGAAAGTGAGGGTGAGAGACAGGGGTAAGGAGAAGAAAGGAGGATCTGGGGGGGCTGCAGGGAAGTGTGGAGGCCCACCAGATTGAAGGATTCGTTTTTAGAAGGCCTTGTTTCGAGTCGACCGGGAATGCACCATGCTGCGGCCACTTCAGCTGGAAACGAGGGGAGGACGGGGGGGATGGAGAGAGCAGGTGAAAGAGAGAAAGAGACAGAGATGAAGAGGTGTAATGGACAGATGAGGACATACAGTGAATGGGGGGGAGGGAGGGAAGAGGGACTTTTGCAGCCACATAGAGCAGAAGGAAAAGGGTGAGGGGGTGGGGGCACCCAGCACTGACGAATTGCAGGACAGACAGACGCACAGAGAAGAGTGCTGCCGTACTTACTATCATCTGTGGAGGAGGAGCGGGGGGGAGAGCGAGAATGTAATAATAACCAGAAAGAAGGGTCAGTGAAGAGCCCCACATCAAAGCAAAGCAGCATCAACATCAAAAATGCCCCCAGTAGCGTAAAAATCCAGTTTTCAAATTCTGTATAACTGACTATTAAGTTCAAAAGTTAACACTAGCAAAGGGATGCATTACATGGCTAGTGCTTAGTCATTAGCTCTTAAAGCACAGACCAGCACAAGCCCGAAAACCTTCCCAGAGACTGGGGATTTGGTGGAACGACATGGGGCTCTTTTGTTAAAAAAAACAACAACAAAAAACAAACAACACAAATAAGAACAGATGTATAAACACAAACAAAAGAAATTCAGGCTGGTCTCTGATTCCATAATCACCAATATGTGATATTTTTAAATCACTGTTGAGAAGAACAGATTAAAAAAACTCAAACTGGAGAACAAAGAGCAGCCTTTAGCGGGTGTTAGGATGATAATGGTGCACTCTCTTGGCCCTTATTGATTCAGTTTAAGTGAATGGAAGAATGGGCCTTTTTGCAAGTGAGTATTTGGGCCAGGGAGAAAGGGGACAATACTGGTACATCTAGTGGCAGCGCAAGTCCCATCACTCTTCATCTGTGACGGTCTTCAGGATCCATACAGGAAAACAGTAGTCAATACTGTCAACATTTTGAACAACTACTACATTCCGCGATTACACCGTACTCCAAATTATTATGCAAATTCATGTCATAAAGATTACATTTTTAGTTTTTCAATTAAACTCATGGATGGTATTGTTTCTCAGGGCTCTTTTGATCACTGAAATGAATCTCAGTCACCTGTGATAATTAGTTTGCCAGATGAGCCCAATTTAAGAAAAACTATTTTAAAAGGATGTTCCGCATTAATAAGCAGTCCATAGAATTCACGCAATACAGGAAAGAAAAAGGATTTCTCTGCTGCTTAAAAGCATCAAAAAGTGCAATGCTTTAGACAAGGTATGAAAACGTGAGCTATTTTGTGTAAACTTGTGATGATTGCACTTTGAAGAGATTCAACAAATTAACAGAGTAGTTGCTAAAATTCCATTAAAAAGCAGCAGACATTTGAAGTTGCTGGTGCGTCTGGAGATTAATGGACCTCAAGGTGTAGGATCCTTCAGAGGCTTGCTGTTGTGCATAAACCAACTATTTGGCCATCCCTGACCGATGCACACAAGCAGAAATGGTTGGAGTGGCCGCAAAGATAAATTAAGACTAATTTTCAAACAGTCTTACTGATGACTTCTGTGCAACCCTACATGGTCCAGACGGATGGAGTAGTGGATAGTTGGTGGATGGCCACCATGTCCCAACAAGACTGCGACGTCAGTAAGGAGTCATGTTTTGTCTGGAAGGTCAGAATCATGGGGAGAGAGCTAATAGGCCCCTTTAGGGTTCCTGAAGGTGTAAAAATGACCTCGGCAAAGTATAGAGTTTCTGACTGACCACTTTCTTCCAGGGTACAAAAGAAGAATCATGCCTTCCGTAGCAAAATCATCTTCCTGCATGCATCTCATGCAGCAAAGAACTTCTGTGTCATTAGCTACTATGAGTATAAAAGGGGAACAACTTATGGTATGGCCACCATCCTGACCTCAACCCTATTGAGAACCTTTGGAGTATCATTAAGCAAAAGATCTATGTGAGTGGGAGGCAGTTTCCATCAAAATAGCAGTTCCGGGAGGCGATTCTGAGATCCTGCATAAAGAATCAAGCAGAAACTGTCCAAAAACTCACAAGTTCAATGGATGCATGAACTGAGTCCTATGTTAACATGTAACCTGGCCTGTTAAGATGTTTTTGAGTGAAATAACTTTTGATTTCAGTAAATGTGACCCCTTAATGCTGCAAATTCAACAAATGACCATTTTCAGTTCTTTACAACCTATTAAATGTTATGAAACTCCAATTTGGAAAAGTACATTTTACTATTTATTTATATTTTTTTAAATTGGGAGGTTTGTTCAATAAAATTTAATTTACAGGGCTGTGACCTGGTGGTTAGGGATCCAACCTTGTGACTGGAAGATCGCTGGTTTGAATCCCTGAACTGGTAGGGGAAGACTAAAGTGCCCTTGAGCAAAGGACTTAACTCACCAGCTGCTCCCAGGAGCTGTGGATAGGGCTGCCCCCTGCTCCAGGCATGTGTGTTCACTGCCCCCATAGTGTGCAAATTCACTAGTATGTATGTTTGTATATCACTGTGTATGGATGGGTTAAATGCAAAGGACAAATTCCTGTGTGCAAACACAGTGTGTCTATTAGAACCTTTACCTTCACCGTTATACTCCAACGGTTGATTACTTGAAAATGATTCAGAGTGTGATTTGCACTGACCGTTTAGGAAAATCTGAGAAAAATATAATTTCCATAATAATTTGGAATGTGGTGTAAATGTAGTGTGTATATAGACCACTAAAGCAGCTAGTAGAGAAAGGGTTCATTTGGAAATGCCCTCACCGTTTGGTCAGTTAGAGGTGGCAGAACGATGGTCTTCTCCATAGTGTTCATAACAAGCTTCCAGAGCTCCTTCAACACCCGCTTCAGAACAGTCTTCTCGCATATCTTAGCAAACAGTGACAAGCTGAGCAGATGGAAAAAAGAAAACAACATTTAAAAACACACTCATTGATGTTGCTTTTGCATTTCATTCCACCTATAAGATAATTGCAAAGATGATTCAGAGTCAGAAACAATGCTTGCAAGGCTCTTTTTCAAAACAGAACCTACTTGCTGTCCAGGAAGTCCATGATGGGCTGCAGCACGTTGTCTGCATCCTGGGCTACACTGCTGCAGGCGCTAGCTGGAACGTTGCCCGTGCCTTTCACTTGGCTCAGAATATCTCCCATCTGCTTCACATTCTCCTCAATGTTGGGCTGGAAACTATAAGAAGCAGTCAGAGGTATAAAGCATCACTCCATTACAATGGTTTGGTTACAATCGCAACAAAATGCTAACTATAGGTGAAAAAGTACCAAGAATCTTCATGTAAACCTGGAAAATTCAGCAGTGGTATTCAAACAACTGCTGAAGAATGCAGTCTGCAACATATTTTATTTGTACCAAATACACTCATTGTCACAAAACACTTGCACCCAGAAGGAATCATTGGAATGTCCCACATGCACACAGTGACCCAACAGCTACAATTTCATCAAGCACTGATGGCCTCCCTGAGTCATCCTGTTAGTGCCAGCACTATCGACAGATGTCTGCACAAAGCAGGACTACATGCATGCAGACCTTTATGACAACTGTCCATTGTACCATGTCCACGTCACCAAAGACTCTGGTGATGTGTTATGGAGTCACTCAAAATAGCAGCGCGTCATCTTCAGTGGTGAGTTGTGATTTTGTCTTGGTGGAGATGACCAATGAGTCTGTGTGCGCTATTCCAACAGCCACATCCCCAAACCTATCGCTGACTGAAAATGTGTGGAATGCTATAAGACATGGTAGCAAAGGTCCACCCTTTCTGCAAAACCTGCAGGAACTGAGAGAAAATATTTAACGTGCATGGGATGGATTATCACAGGACTCCATTAGGGGCCTCTACAACTCCATGCAAGACGACTGACATGTTGTGTTACCAAACATGGCAGCCCTACACCACACTGAGAGACACTATATCTGTATGCATAGCTCAATAAATATTGCCCAGAACAGTCCAAATTTTTAAATCAGTAATTGTTCCTGGTAACATTTACCTTCATTGCACTGCAATTTAACACTTTTGACTGCAACTATAGGCAACCAGAATTGGAAAAATATCAAGAGCTGGATCCTGCTATGTAGCTAAATAAATCACCTGGTTGCGAAGATCCTGGCCAGGTCATCCAACACATTGTTGAGCTTCACCTGCAGCTCCTTTAGGATGTCACTGGCCTCAACGTTTAGCTGAAACACATAAACTTGACATGTGATCTTGCTGAAAACAACTAAATACATTTTCAGAAAGCTGGAGCTGCATCTCTGGATAACTACACCAAACTTTAGATTTTTTGATGCTGACTTACATCTTTACCCCCCATGGCCTCAAACATCTTCTCCAGCTGTACACGGAGCTGTTGAATGTTGTTGATCAGGATGCAAGGCTATGGAAAAGAAATGATCACTAAAGGTGAATGATCGTAAATGACTAGCTGGCAAAGTACCTCATTATCTAGTAAGAAACCAGCTGTCTCACTAACACATTTCACATTCCTAGAGATTCTCATTTATCAAATTAACAAACTCAGACCATTACCTTTATAGCACCATCTTTAGCATTCTGTAATTTAATAGGAAACAAAATGCATCACGATAAGCAAAATTACAGAAATGACCAAGAAAAATAATTAAGTTACAAAAGCATTTCAGACATTTACCACTTTCTCCTTGGTGCAGTGATTGGGGAAGTCTCTGGAAATGATGTCAGCATAAGAGAGCAGGACATTGCTTATTGTCTGTAGACAGAAAAGTCAGAAAATTTACACAAGGTCATGACTCTTTATTATTATTATTATTATTATTAGAATAAACTCTTTGACTGTCTCTCCTTAATATTCACCTTTGCAAATCTCTTCATGTAGTGGCCCACAATCTGTGGGTCGGGGCACTCCAGCTTTTTAATGATCTCAAAACTCTGGTTGAGTTGTGAAAAGACATCCACCACAGAGCAGGAGAAGAGAGCATGCTCTGAAGTCTGCTGGTACTGTGTGGGGAAATGAGAAAAAAAAAATGAGTGGGTGAGTCAGAGAAAGTTCCCCCAAAGCTTTGCAGTCAAAAATGCAGAAGGCTATTTGTGTCCAGACACCAGCAGATGCGATTCTTTTGTCTGGGACTAATTGGGTTGAGGTGAGGCAGTGGTGAGTCTCAGTGGGGACAGGGGTGGGGAAAATTAACTGAAGAGCTCTCCTGCAGGCTGGGGAATGAGCAGGAGTGGCTGGGTGGCCAATTCATCAAACATTGTGAAGTGTCCTGCAGCAAGCTGGAGAAATGTGCCTCTACCAGCTCCTTCTGAAATGGCTGTTATACAGAGTACAAACATTGGAAAAAAGATGTTCACAAGATGAAAAGGAAAAAAAATCTTACTCCATCTTTTTTGTCCCTTTCCAGAGCTCCATGCAGAAAGTCTCGAGAAACCTCCTCATTCTCATCCAGCCACTGGATGACAAATGGCTCAAACCATCTGCACAAAGAATTACAGTTTTACTGTAAAGAATATTATACTTTGCAAAGGTTTTAGGCAAACGCAGGCATTCAAATAAATCCACATTAAAAACACATTGTGTTCTCATGTCTGCCTAGTAGATAGTTTATTGATCTAATTAATCATTCAGTAAATGAAACCAGTTATATGTTAGTTACGCTGAGTCTAGGGAACATTGAGAAGTCAAGAACCAAACCTGGGTTCTTCTAAGTTTATACCTCCAAACATTACACCAGTGAGCCCAAACATCAAGATCACCTGTCTAATACGTTGATCATCTGTGTGTCACCAAAACCCAAAAGATCAGAAGATGCTTTCAGTCCTGTAAGTTGTGAGGTGGAGCTGCTGCAGATCTGTCATGGTATCAGTGCATCCCACAAGAAAACTGTGTATGTGATTATGGTTAAATGAAGATTGATTTATACATGAACTCCTGAATGTGTACCATGCTGACTCTCACTTGTGACACATCTGGTGGGTCATTCTCAGTGCTGCAGTGACACTGACATGATGGTGTGTGTGTGTGTGTGTGTCTGTGTGTGAGTCAGTGAAAGTTACTTACGCAGGGTACTCTGGCACTCTGCTCTTAAAGAATGGCAGGTCTTTGCAGTACTCGTTGTACAACCACTTCACTTTGAAGTGCAGGTTCATGTAATCAGCACTCTTACACAGGCGGTTCTTTTCATGCTCTGAGAGTGGGAGAGGTGAAGACAATGGCACTTCATTACAAACCAGATGGACACAAAAACAGATGGTCAATGCAAAGCGAGAGAGTATGAATCAGTGGTAGGAGTTCAGTTTCACACTGGCATAATTGTTGCGTGTTAAACAACAAAAGACATCAGAAGAGACATCAGCATTGCGTCTGTGGACAGCTCAACCTAACCTCTTTAAAGACACTCACCCTCCATGGCATACTTCATGTCCTGGGCAAACAGGTTCCACATGACCTCAGCACTAATCTTCCCAACATTCAGCTCCTGGGGAAACCTGAGAGAATGCAAAAAATAAAACTTCAGTCATATCTAATCATAAAATGGAGTGACTATAGAACCTCAGCACAGATTTTCAAGACTAGACAAAGAAAGCTAGACATAAAAGTCTAGTTCTGGCATTGTGCAGGCACGACAGAAAGTAGGACAAAACAATATATGGTTCCAGCATCGTCATTGCAATGTGGGCATCAACAATTTTCACATAACAAGACATGCAATGTCACATATGTCACATTTAATTCAAATGTTATCATTTTTTGCTGTTTCATCAAAAGGTACAAATCATTTTCCAAGACAGATTGACCTGAAGCAGATTCTGTCTGCCCAATATAATTCATTTTAATACAATTTTTGAAATATACAGGGCATTATTAATGTCATGACACACTGGATCCCTGACTGGAATCTGGACAAAATTCCTGTATTTTTTAAAACCACATCATATATTGCAGAAACAATACAAGGTCAGTATTTTCCAATGTTGTGCAGCCCTAGTAGGCAGCTGGAAGACTTGGCAAAAAACTCACTGGTTAAGGCAAGGGGTGTAAGAGTTCTTGTCCTCCTCAATGATGGAAACGATGAGAGTAATCAGTTTGGACCAGAAGTCCAAGTTCTTGATGCTTGGACCCTGTTCCTCAGGAGGAACCTCACCTTTCTTTGACTGTGAGAAAAAGCAAAAGATGCTATGAAGCTTCACAATAGACAGAGGCTAAGTATCACTTCGTTTCTTCACCCCAAAATCCTGTATAAATGACGACCTCAGAAAATAATTATAATTTAAAAAACACTTTTAAGCTAACAATCAAGCAAATGTTTGCCAGTAGCTACAGGGGAGGAAGATAAAAATGGATCTTGTGAGGACCTAGTATACCAAGAGCCTCAGGGTCATTTGTTTAATTAATAGAAAGTTCAGTGATATTTATGAGAGGTGTCGCACTAATGAGGCATGGATGAAAAAATTGAACTCCCTGTACTGTTGTTAGAGGAACTGACTCTGAGTTAGGGCCCAGAAAAGCCATGTGCTCCAGGGTAAAGAAGGGTCCAGGGTTGCTAAACCATATAGAAGTACATAGTAGTATTTGTGGACATCTCTTGTAACAAATGCATTCAGCAGATTTAACAGATATGCAAGTGCACACACAGCTTATCTAGTACCTATAGAAAAGTACTGGCAATACAATAGGACTACTTAAAAAGGATGTTCCACATTAATAAGCAGTCCATAGAATTCTTGCAATACAGGAAAGAAAAAGGATTTCTCTGCTGCTTAAAACCATCTAATAGTGCAATGATTTAGACAAGGTATGAAAACATGAGCTATTTTGTGAAAACTTGTGATCATTGCACTTTGAAGATTTGCACTTTGATTCATCAAATTAACAGAGTAGTTGCTAAAATTCCATTAAAAAGCAGCAAACAGACATTTGAAGTTGCTGGTGCCTCTGGAGATTAATGGACCTCAAGCTGTAGGATCCTTCAGAGGCTTGCTGTTGTGCATAAACCAACTATTTGGCCATCCCTGACCGATGCACACAAGCAGAAATGGTTGGAGTGGCCCCAAAGATAAATGAAGACTAATATTCAAACAGTCATACTGATGACTTCTGTGCAACCCTACATGGTCCAGACGGATGGAGTAGTTGATGGTTGGTGGATGGCCACCATGTCCCAACAAGACTGCGACGTCAGAAAAGGAGTCATGTTTTGGGCCAGAATCACGGGGAGAGAGCTAGTAGGCCCCTTTAGGGTTCCTGAAGGTGTCAAAATGACCTCTTATGCAGTTAGGGCCCAGAAAAGCCATGTGCTCCAGGGTAAAGAAGGGTCCAGGGTTGCTACACCATAGAGAAGTACACAGTAATATTTGTGGACATCTCTTGTAACAAATGCATTCAGCAGATTTAACAGATATGCAACAGCTTATCTACAGCTTATCTAGTACCTATAGAAAAGTACTGGGAATAGAATAGGACTCGTTGGAGCAGATAAACACAAACCTATTGGCACAATACTGCTATATGGAATTAAATCATCACAGCTCTAAAATGTAGTCAAAAGCCTTTCCTGTACAGTAGAGAGAATTCCTCAAGCCAATAAACCTATTTCTTTTTTAATACTCTTGATTTTGGGAGAAAAAAAATGAATAGGCAGGGGTCCCAGTACTTTGTCAATATAGTGTAGCTCACCGGGTCAGCCTGATACTCTCGGCTGTAGAGCTCATGGCAGTTGTTGAAGATGTACTCATAAGTTGAGTTGAGGCAGGCCTTCACACAGTCTTTCACAACCTGGCTAGCACGAGGAGGGCTCTGTAGCTCTTGGACCTGGGAAAAAAGACGGGTCCAATACAGCTAGGTGGACATTTTGTTAAAAGACACCATTTTTCAGTGAACATAGAATCAGTGGGTAGGGATTAGTTTCCAACTGGTATGTCTGATGAAATCAGTAGCTCATTAAATATTAAAATAGATGTGGTACATGGTATGATATCACTTATTTGTCAATGTGTCAATTAGGGTGTAGGAAAACAGATATTGTTAATGATTGTAAAAGGACTGTGAATTTATGTTCTTTATGTTCAATACTGAACCACTCTTCAAAAGTACCTGTGAGATTTGAATGCATATGATAGTGTGTTTTATACTATGACAGTTTATCTTTTTCAAAAATGCAATATATTATCTTGACTAAAGTTTAACAAGATTGATGTGCATCATATCAAAAGGTTCTGACCAATAAACAACCCAAGTGTCAATGTTCTGTGCAGCTGAAGAGTGGGTTACCTTCATCCTAAAGAAAGTGATACTGGTAAGTAGGTCCACAGTGGACTTTAGGTCCTGAAGCCTCTCTGGGCTACTGGCCGGGAAATTGTTCTGTAACAGTCAAAAGAGCAACTTAAGAGCAAATTGGACCTCCTTGCACAGCTCAGAGTTTGTCCTGATCATTTATGTATTTCCCCTCTACAGTTCATTTTCTATGACCCTGGTTATTTCGTAATGATGTCAGCTCGGCGAGCTCATGATCCTTATGCTTACAATCAGACGGCATAGAGAGTAGAAGTCCCTTGCCTGCAGGGGAACTTGTGGAACTCCACACTAATCTGTCTGCTGTGGTTAAAACAAAGCCCTCAGAGAGAGCCACAGTGACAGCTAGAGAGCCAAAGAGCATGAAAGAGAGGCTCAGACTGAGGGAGATGCAGTCAGAGATGCTGAAAAAGACTGGGTGTCAAATAGACAGTAAAAGGAAATGAGAGGAACAGTACCCTGTACATGGAGAGATCAATCCTCAGTGAGTTATGTAGCTGGTCGAGAAGCTTGACAAAGCGCTCTTTCTGTATGAAACATAACCCAGAAAACACATTCAAAAATGTCAAGCACTTTATTAAATTATTATACTACTCATTATTCTTATCCAAGCACTTCTTATGCTTGGTTTTACAAGTTTGTGTGAATGCATATTGCTCTCTCAAACTCTGCCCTGCTGCCCCCTGCCCTACACATTTTAGAGGATTCCCTGCTTGAACAAAACAGTTTTCTGAAAGCTGAGCTGATTAGTGGAATCAGGTGTTTGTAGCAGGTAATTTACTAAATATGCAGGGCAGGGGGGCACCAGGACCGAGTTTGATAAACCCTGGTATAGTTAGTGTGCGTATGAATAATGAACGAGTGACCCACCCCAAAGTTAGAGGCAGCAAAGCGATCTGAGGCAGAAACGTTGTTGGTGGCCTGAGTGGTGTGGGCGTAGTAGGCATTGATGTTGGCCAGCAAAGTGCTCATCACAGCAGGTACTCCCGGGCACATGTATTTCGATGACAGACAAGCAAAGTGTCTAATGCCCAGAAACAAAAAGAAAAAAAAGAAAAGAAAATCAGTTATTGATTTTATTTCAGAAAAGCACCCAGTGCTGTTGCTATGCAGAGGTAAAATTACACTACCAAACGATGGTAAACATATCATAACAAATGTAAATGCTAAAGTGATGCAATGCTATTAATTGGCCTTCAGACAGAAACTCACGTCATGGCTTGATAAATAGATTCCACTCCATATCGCATAGCAAACTCATCCACAATCTCTTGTGGTGTCTCTTCAAAGTAGACCTTCCAGGCATCATCTCCCTTTGCATCTGGAATCTTCACCACACCGTTGTTCTGGAGGTCCGTCACATAGTGGAAGAGGTTCTGCACACAGAGAAAAGTTTCACGAACAGAGCACAACAAAATCCCCACCTATCACTAACCATATTTGGTAAACACCGTTCATAATATCTACTATACACACGATGGGAACAAGGCTATTTTCTTCTGCATTACTGTGTCCATGTGAGCCGAGTGGCACACTGACCTCGTGCAGGCAAGTGTACTGGACATGGTAAGGGGCCACTGTCTCCTCTCCTTTGATCTCCACGCTGATATGCATACGGATAGCTCCTGACACAGCAGACTTGTCCGTGCGTTTGTCTGAATATGAAACACAGCGCATGTCGACATGCATCAAAGAGGCCCTGCAAACGTCCCGGTGTTAATGTTTTTTCTGTCATATTTGTAAACAGTGTTCATCTAAAGTGTGTAGAGCACTGTTAAATGTTAAGAAAAGGTCAAGAATTTGTTAGTTGTTAAGATTCATAAAGACCAACAGGAAATTTATTGTGACAATAACAGCAAAAATGTCAAGTCAACAACACATCTGCTCATCCATAAACCAGGATTAGCAGGTGTTATTATAGGTCGTATTTCTTCTAGTTTACAGGCTCGTCTGGCCTGATCAACTAATATACTTTAAAACTCACTCATCTGTTGAATTGAGCACCGTGACACACATCCCAGATGCAGTTGAGCTAATTAGTACAATAATATCTAACAACAGACTAACTTTTCCCAAATCATCAGAATAGTAACAAATATTCTGTTCTGTCAGGATTTAACAGAACTATCCTTCAACTCAGAGCAGACTGCAGTCTGTATGGAGCACTGGAACTACCTGCTTATTTCCACTTCTTTAGGACATTATAGTTATATTTGATTCCATTTTATATTGTATGTTAACAATTTGAGTTTTTGTTTTGTTGCAGTATTTTACCAAAAAGTACTGTACTGTAGGTCTAACTGTAGATGTAACAAATAAAACTGCTCATTATACTTAAGAGAAATGACACAACAATGAAAAACTTCATGTACAGGCTTTTAGAAGCAGTAATTATTTGTAACACCAGCATGCAGTATATTTAACCCGCTAAGACCCGAACTATTGCATGGCATGCATTTTTTATTTCTCTTTGCTATTTGGGCTAATTGGAACCTGATTAGAGTAAAAACAAAGAATTAGCTTCTTACATGTTTTAGTTTCTGAGAAAATGATGTCCACATATGAGGACTTTAGTTTTATATTTCATATATATATATATATCATAGAACAAAGTGAAGTAGCAATTAGTGATGATGTGCAAAACATTTATTTTGTGGCTGAACATAGCAGCATTTTTCCCCCCTTGGACTAACACATCTGGGTCATCCTGTCCTGAAAAGTCAGAGCTGTCATTGGCATGCTGAGCCAAGAAGGTCCATTTGAAATTGAAGAAACTGTATGATGTTCTTCTGTGGCATGCCACATAGAGTCAGGTCTTTGTGTGGACGCCACACATGTGGACGCCAGGTCCTAGGAGGTTAAAGTAGTTATTGTTGCACTGTGTTTTGTAATAATCTTCAAGATATTTCACTTATTTGCAAACTGCTTGGCATTATGTTGTTTTAGACGGTAAAATAAAGTGTTCATGCTGCTATACTCTGTTGAGTGACGTCCCTCCAAAAACTAAACCACTTCCACACAAATGAGCTGCACGTTCTTGGAAATCGCACACAGATAAGAGCCTAGCAGTAGCAGGTGCAATATTACAAATATGATCTTTTTTCTTTCTTGTATCTTGTAGTTGTGAATGTATTGATTTTTAGAAATAATTTACCCAACCTACTGTACCTTCTGCATGATGTAACAAAATGTTTGATTCTGGTCAAAGGTGCTTGCTATTTCAAGCTTCTTATTTCAAAACAGCATGTAAAACCCTTCCATCTCACAACCAGTGAGGAAGCTGCTTGTTAATGCTCTCAGTTTTGAAATGCTACCATAACAACAATGCTGAGATTTGCTGACTCACCCAGGTTGTACCAGACGTCCATTTCTCCGCTGAGTGTTCGCACCTCAATAATGGTCTGCCCCAGGAAGTCATCAGACTCTCTCTTGAACTTCTGCTTCACACGTGATTTGATGTCATCGTCTTCATCCCAAACTCGTACTTTGATTCGATCTGAGGAGTTGTGGCACTCACTGAAAGTAGAAATTAGACTTGAATGGATATTGTATTGTCTTAAACAAAGCACTAGTGTTTCTACTACCAAACTTCACAGCTGAACCGTTACAGTGTACAGTGGTTTATATATAAGCCAACAGTGTTCAGTTTTGGAAGCTTTTTTTTGGTAATCATATGCATTTTTTTTTGGTAACTCACAGAATGATTTTCAATGTGTATGTGAGGGAAAACTGCAATGATGAAATGTTGCTCTATATTTATTAACAGTTAATTATAGTTAGCAGAAATCCATACTTACAAATTGAAGGACTCATCCCAGACAGGGTTAAGGTTGCCATAGATGGTCTTGGTCCTCTTTTTGGTTTTGCCCACCTGCACTGTAACATAGGGGTCGCTAGAACCTGTCTTATCCTTGGCCTGGAGGCCCTGGGCACACAGCACTGTGGAGAGGGAGGGATTTAAGATGCAATAAAACAAAAACTTTTTATGGTCCAAAAACCAAAACACCAACTTGTGTTTTTCCAGGGAGGTGTATGTAAATCTGTTGATTTATCAAATAGTGATTAGGACACATTACGGTCAGATTCTTTGCTCTCAGCACAGAGCTCCGTATACATTTACATTTATCCACATTCGAGTCAGCAAAACAGTCGCCCACAATCACCCACTCCCTCCATAAACCATAATTCCCAAAGGTGCGTGTGCAATGCTCCAATGTGCTTTCAACAACAAGAAAGTAGGCTTTGATTTTTGTTAGTGGATTGACCCAATTTACACCGTGATACAACTGAGAAAGTACATGCCTTAATAAATGAATCTCTTTTATATAATGGAACATATTTATGCAAAGTAAAGATAAACAAGAATAAACAAGGATTATCCAGCTCTTTTATAGTGCTGAATGAATGTAAACACAGCTGGCAACTGTGTCTATGACCAAGAATTTATATGGCGTTCCTTTCATTAGTACCAGATAATGTAGGTCAGAAAAACTAGTCATCTTTGTTCAGCTGACTCCCCACCTGTGATGCTGATCTTGGCTGACCATTTGGATGTTCCATCCAGGACGCTTTGCTTGACCTGCTTCATCTGGGTGACGTGAGTGGCCTTGACCACTCCAAACACGTCCTGGATGAGCTCGAAGATCTCAGGTTTGTTCCGTTCTCTGATCTTCATGCGGTCCTTCAGCACCATGATGATGTTCTGAGTGCGATCCTCCGCGCCATGTTTAGAACTTTTCTCTGCTGCTCCTGAAAGACAGCAAATGAAAGAGGGAAGGAGAAAGAGATGGAAAGAGTGAGGAAAGCACACACAGCACAAACAGTTCATTGCAAATTCATAAGTCAGCTTCAAAACATTTCACTTTTGAAGTTCAGAAGATACAAGCTAAGACTGTGAAAACTGGATTTCAGAAGAAATAAAAACTTTATAAATGATCTACGCTGCAGAAGGGTAAACACAAACATACTGGTATGGTAATATAAATCATTTGTGCATAGAGGGGATGGTTTGTTTACTAGGAAAAAGCAAGATACTGAAAAAGGTTCCATGACAGAATTGGGCCTTACTCTGCAAACAGTCAGCGTTCAGCAGGTCCTGGCACTTCTCGTGGCATTTCACTCCACACTCAGTGCATCGCATGCCCTGACGAGCTATTCCCCACAGCAGCCCCTCACACTCATAGCAGTAGGTGGGTGTTGTGGCTGTCCACACCTCAAAGTTATGGGGTGTAGTGCAAGAGATGGGATAGATAAGAGCCTGGAGGGTCTTCTTATACACGTGACTCTTCTGCATTGGCAAAAATACATGGGGATATGTCAAAGCACAGTAAATAACAAAAAAAGTTATCCAGAGGTGCAGGAAGGAAGAGAGAGCATGAAAGAGAGTGGGTTAGCATACCAGCTCTTCGTTGTTGAGAGTGCTGGAGGCCATAGCTGAGGTGATTCCAGCCTTGCGTGAGTTCTGGACCAGGGACTGAGGCACAGAGCAAAACTAAATGAAATGTGTGTAAATACATTCCCCACCCAATTTGCATACTAATATAATAATAATAATAATAATAATAATAATAATAATAATAATCTATTATCATGCTCATTTCCCCAGCTACACTGGACTCACCATTGCCTGTTTGGGGCAAATAGAAGGAAAAGAAAACATAAAAGTGTGTTACTATGAAGATCAAACATCGAAAAATCACAGTACATTAAATAAAGCCTTTGTGATGAACTGACAGACTAACTGAGAGTCATCATAAACCAGTACAGACTGTCAGATCCACAATAACAGTTCTGAATAGTGCTTGTGCATCTGTAACATAGTGGAAGCTCAAAGCAAGATTGAGGAGGAATAAGTTGAGAACAACACTGGGAGGAATGTGAGATGAAGAAAAGAGCGTGGAGGGCAGATTTTTGTGTCCCAGATTAACTATGTTTGACACTTGTTTTAATCCTGTTCCTGTCAGCACTTGTTTCTGTCATGCTGGCTAGCTCTGGCTCTCGGAGCTCCTGTGGGTGCCGGTAAGCTGGATTAAAAGAGACAAACCACTGGACTATTTAGTGCAGTATGCTAATTTTCCCTCCAGCTTCAATAGGGAATGGCAGTGTGGAGCAGTGACCGTGGAGCAGGGAGCAGTCTGCTAACTGCTCTGACACAGCGTGTCACAGGGTTTGTGTCAAGAGTGATTAGTTTGAGTAAGGAATGCTCAATTTCAGTCACAGCGTTCAGCCTGAGTCAGGTCAGATTGATTGAAAGATTGATCCTTGTTCTCACAATCCTGGGGTAGTGCTGGGCGGTTTTGATTAAACTCTATAATAGAGGTGGTCGATAAGGTAAAAATAGAATTTCACAACATTTAAAGACATTTTCATAATTCACAATATTTAAATGCTACAGTAGCAGCAGATCCTTAAAAACTGCTATTTTCACACTATTCCATGCTTATTACAGTGATTTTTATTTTGAAGAAAAAGTGGTAGGTTGATTTGTGATTGGTGTATAGTAGAGAGAGAGAGAGAGACACAGAGAGAGAGACACAGAGAGAGAGACACAGAGAGAGAGAGAGAAGGGGGTGGGTTCTCAGACTGCTCCTAGGAGTGAATATAATGAAACTATTCTTGTTTATGTCTATGCTAGCCACAGAGGAATAGATCTAGGCTGTAAATATGAAAAAGTGGATAATCAAAATCAAAGTACAAAGAATAAATTCCAAACTCAGAAAGTAGGTCAAAGAGGGGAGACAGGTTCATACACTGAGTACATTACTCAGGGAGGAAGCAGAGGTGCTGAGAGAGTGAGTGTACAAACTCATTTGTCAAAGTTGAAGCCTGACCTGCGTAAATCTTAAATGAATAGCCAGCCCAGAAATCAAGACCGACCAAACCATGCCTGTGAAGTTTGACTGTCCGATCTTGCTGATGGATCTGGTCCTCATTTGGAACAGGTCTATAAATACCGCCGCAGTGCACAATTTATGTAGACACTTCAGGCTGAGCAAGGACAGAGTGACTGTAAATAAGACTCACCAAATCTCGGACCAGTGGGATAGCCTTCCGTTTGCGCAGGTCCGGCATGCTGTCTATGCTGTACAGAGCTCCTCCAGGCCTGAGAGAAGAGGTGGGTGAAAAGGTCAGGATGGGGAGCAAAAGTGAACAAGCTTACATGAGCCAAACCTTATTACGATCACACGCTCTAAATATGAAGATGCTTCAAATGGTTCTTTGAGGGACGCCATGGAGATATTAGCATATTAATTGCTTTACATCAAGTCATGGTTCTTAAGGCTAAATTTCATTTTATGATTCAGACAGAGGTTTTTAGCTACCGCTGTAAAAGAAGTGGTTGGCTGGCTTCCTGTGTCTCAGAGAAAGCCATGCTAACCTTCACCTCCCAGCACTGGTAACAATAGGTGCATATGAATTTTTCTCAGTACTGTTGACATTTTTTCATGTGTTCACTGATTTGTTTGTATTTATAAGTAAATTACAGATTTACAGATATCTGTCAAAAATGAAGACTTTTCATTCAAGAAAATTGAGGAGAAAATTCAAAATTGAATGCATTTATTATGTTATTACTGATACACTTTTTCGTCTCCATCTTACTGACCCTGCTTGAAGAAACAATGACGCCAGTCCAGGAGTTTCGCCTCGGGCCTGCAGACAGCAGAGACACAGGTTCAGACTCAGAGCTCCATCAATTACCACTTCCTCCCTCTGCTTAAATACATTAAAGTCCTCACTTACTACATTTCAAAACCCGACAGACTGTCTTTCCTTTGAGTATTTCTCCTATTAGAAGAAAGGCCATAGTCTGATTTGTGACTGGACTCGGAATGGGAATAGAGACTTGGGCCTGCTGCTCTTATTGACGTCATAGCCTGTCACTGTGCATAATAAAAACGTATTTGCTCCCCAGCTTTAGCTTTATCTATGATCTTCATTTGACCATCATTGCAAATCTGCCTCCTAAGATGAAGGCAGCACCCCCTCAGCAGCGTTATATCAGACCTGACTTGTCCACTAAAAGAACCCTTCAGCTGGTTCCATTCAGGCTTTAAAGAACCTTGATATTTTTTAACGAACCATCTTGTGTTTACACAAATTTTGAGTGGAACCGAGGACACACGTTACCCAGCATCAGTAAATGAAAGTTAGGTTTCGCGAACCGGAACAGAACCTGTTCCATGTTGGTGGCCCACAGAGACATACCCACCTTTCTGACAGCTCATCCAGTCTCAGCCAATCAGGAGAGAGCAAGACAATCGCAATGGCAATGACACAAAACTGAAAAGAAAAGAAAAACACAAAACAACGATGGGGTGGATGAAGAGAAACAGAAAAAAGGTCAACTGAAAACAAAACTGAAAGACAATCAACTGAACAATGAAAACGTTTTAATACAACAGAAAGAATAATAATAATGGAAAGCAGGCAAACAAAGGAATGGAAACATAGACAATGTCCAAACCAAATTAACCAAGTGCTCGTGTTCATGTGGCACATGTGAATGATGTAAGCTAAAAAGGTTTAAGACAAAGGCTGAGAAAGAAATTTAACATTAAATCAACTCTGCTGTTTCTGGACACTTCCCTTATTTGATTTACATCAGCTCCAGCAAATGGCAGCCATTCCCAGGCTAAAGTGAAAACAGAGAGCAGTCTCGTTAGTCAGTGGCAGTGAGGGGCTGGGCTACAGGTCCACTCACCTCCTGCAGTTGGAGGCGCACCTTGTTGAAGAGCCGCAGCCAATTAGCTTTGGCCCGCTCAGCTGGGTCCACTGGCACCTCAGGCCTTGCCACACTGAATAAAGAGATAAAGGAGTGTATAGTAAACATTGCATCATGTTCACATCAGTTCCTATTTGTCTTACTCTTTTGATGTCTTCACCTTGATCACAATGCCAAAGTTGGGGCCAGTGGTTCTCAACCCTGGCATTGGAGAACCACTGCCTTGTATATTCTGGGCTTTTACTTGCTCAAACAACCTTGATCCTGAAAGTTAGCTAAACAATAAAGCAATTCTGAGTTTAAGCAGAATTTGGAGCAGGGGGTTGCCTGCGTTTTCAACTTACCTGAAATGTAAGTTCATAATCAATCAATCCTATATTAGCTTCAATGGTTACAACCAGCATTCAGCAAATGTCTGCTTGTAAAGCCTTTTATGGTGTAGCTCATTCATATCTTACTGAACTTATCCATCCCCAGACTCTCACACTCTGTTCTTTGATATTGGATTTGTATCTGCCCTGTTCTAGACTTTCCTCTGGCTGGCAGGCTTTTCACTGCTAGAGCTTCATCATTGTGGAACTGCTCACTTAGCTTTACATTTTTATTTGACACTGCACTTGTCTCACAATGGAAAGTGCTACACACAATACACCCTTTATTTTCTTTATCATCATCATCATTCACCTTTCAGGAGGAGCCTCCGTTTTCTCAGGCAGGCATTCGGGTGGGTGTTCAGTGGCTGAAGGCTCAGTAGGAGGCTTGAGCTCCTCTGTTGTCTTTGCTGCAGGTGTAGGTGGCACTGCTGCAGGTGTGACGGGCTCCAGATGGGAGTCCAGAGGTGGGCTTGGGGTTTTTCGGAAGTTGTCGAAACTTTGCTGCTTTGTTACAACCTCGGTGTGAGGCTCCATGGGCTTGAAGGGAGGCTGGGTCTGAGGGGGCTGCTGCTGCTGCTGGTGCAGAGATGCCTGCTTCTCCAGAGGTGGCCGACTGCTGGGGGCCTCTGGGGCCAACGAGGGAGCAGCGCTGGTTGGGGTGGGTGTGTAGGGTGGTTCTTGATCCTCGCTGAGTGTGCCATCCAGAGGATATTCTTCATCTTCTTCGTAGACCATTCCATCCTCCTCTTCTTCATATGGGTAATCCCCTTCCTCCTGCTCATACATCTCTCCATCTTCATCTTCATACAGAGCGCCTTCCTCTCCACCATCTTTGATGTAGCTGCCCTCGTCGCTGTACATGCCCTGAGGCTCACCCTGATCCCAACCGGGTGAATCTTTGCCATAGCTGACTGAGGAGTGACAAGAGTGGTAGGAGTCATTCTCATCGTAAAACTCTCCAGATCCGCGGAAACTCTCACCGTCCTCTGGTCCGAACTCCTCGCTTAACTGGGAGCTGCCGCGGCTCAGCTCACCCGATGAGGCGTAGCGGCTGGAGCCTGTGGGACTGCGGAGAGAGAAAGGAGTGAGAAGCATGCAGGAGGGCAATGGGGGAAGCAGAAGTAGGACAGGTGCTGTTAAGGTTCATTACAATAAGAGTGAGAGTGTGCAGGGAAAGAAGTGGGAGCACTGAGCACATGGAGGTAAAGGTATAGGTGTATGTAAAAAGTACGTTCTGTGTGTGTGTATGTATGTTTGTGCGTGGTAGATACACTATATGTCCAAATATGTTTGTGAACACCCAGTCTAATGAATGCTTTCAGTTACTTTAAGCCATACCCATTGCTGACACACATGTGCAAATGCACATATACAGCTTGTCCTGACATTGCAGAGATTTACCAATAGAAAATGTTTCTCTGGAGCAGATAAACATGAACCTATTTGTATAATGCATAATGCCAGGTATAAAATCCAATGGCATTGAGCTGTGGAGCAGTGGAATTGCATTCTCTGGAATGACGGTGCTCCATCCATTACTTCTGGGACAAGTTGCAGGATAAAGCTATTTTATTTCAGAAGAGGCAATAAATGAATGAGCAAGTGTCCCATTACTTTTGTCCATATAGTGTAGATGTATGAGTGTGGAAGACTGGTGCGACATAATGCCAAAGATATTCAAGTATTTACCACGTATTCAGTTCTAACGATTAGCGGAGAAAGCAGAGGGCACAAATCAGATA